>LZPO01066362.1:40201-53469 GCA_001675575.1 Neotoma lepida | reverse complement strand
CTTTGCGCCTTTCCTGGAACTCACTTGGTAGCCCAGGCTGGCCTCGAACTCACAGAGATCCGCCTGCCTCTGCCTCCCGAGTGCTAGGATTAAAGATGTGCGCCATCACCGCCCGGCCCCGTTTCTTTGTTGTGTTTACTGTTGCAGTTTCACAGCCAGAACTGGAGTGATGTCAGTGTGCTTCTCCAGAAATGGCAGAATCTGCCCCCTGGTGACTTGCTCTCTCAGAGGGCTGTCTACTGGGCTGTCCTGCTTTCTTCTAGAACCTTTCTTAGGCCTTCCCTTGGTGACAGCATGTGGTGGCTGGAGGAGTGTTGGAGGTGGGGCCACTCTGTTTAGGGCTCTGTGCCCTTGGTCAGAATGTATAGATCTAGGGAAACTATGGNCACCAGTGACTTCTGCTTCCCAATCCTTAGAAGGACCCATCTTCACAGGCACTTCGTAGGTTCCAGGGCATTGCTCTTAGCTTATTTTAAGGAGAGGGAAGGCATGTGAGCCCCTCTCCTATACCCACTAACCCAGGAAAAGATGCATTACAGAAAGGCAGAGTGTTCGTCTTGAAGCCACCCAGGAAACTGACCTGCCTGTGCTTGACTNTAAGGATCAGTTCCCAGTGAAATANTCTCTCTTCTGAAGTCGNCTCCTCTTGCCACTCAGTCCTTCCTCCTCAGCTCTGTTCTTTGGTGATTCCAAAAGCCCCTGGTCCAATCTGGAATGACCACAGAAGGCCTGGGGCACCTCNCCTCTAAAGTCACTTTGCCATCAAGGACATTCCCCTTCCAAGGGTAGAGGAGACGGTATGTAGAAAGCAAGCTTTACTCCTTTGGGAGCATCCTAGGCTNTAATCCCAGTGCTCAGGGGCTGAGGCAGGAGGATTGACAGAAGNATGAGGCAGCCTAGGCTACACAGAGAGCTTAATGAGTCTCAAGCCAGCCAGCCAGGGCTAGTGTGAGATCTANCTCAGAGACAGGAGAGACAGAGAGACAGAGAGACTGACCTGCCTTGCAGTTGAAAATCAGAATGCTAATCCCCTCACTTTGAACAATTTTCTGTGCAATGCATCCTCAACCTCTCTGCAATCTCAAGAGAGCAACAAGTAATGGGGGTCTGGAGGGGGTACTGGGGGCGATGAGCAGGTCCCCTCACCCTTTCACTGAACGAACCAGAAGAGATTTGCTCCNATGCTGGGCTTTGTCAGAGATCTTCAGTAACATAATAGGGTTCTTGTCTCTCCAGCTCGCCTCTCTGTGGTGCCCCAGCATGAATCAGATGTGTGAGAATGACTCTATGGGGAAAGCGGAGCAACCCAGTCTCCTGTCAGGGGTCAGCATCAGCCGGGATCAGATACAGCAGAGAGATACAGCAGAGAGAGTCTATGGGGTGACCCAGCCTATGTCTGAGGTCAGCACCGGCAGGAATGGGCACTTCTATCCCCCTGCAGCCTCCTGTACTCCTCTGACAGACTGTGAGCTTGGATCCCCCTTAGTTAGCTAAAGACCTGTCTGAATTCAAGCACCCTTGAGGTCGGATCTGGGAAACTTCTCCTCATCCTCTCACAGGTCTGNGCCTGGAAGGCATCCCTGGGCTTTGGCTTCACGGAGCTGTTTCCTCATACCTGAGCAGTCCACAGCTGCATACACCCCTCCCGGCCTGCACTATTTAAAGCCAGCACATAGGTGCTCCTCGTGAGTCACAACACGCAGGAGGGCAGTGGCAGGCAGCTCCACTCACCCGCCCCACTCTTCCCTCACCATGGCTTCCTTGGGGCAGATCATCTTCTGGAGGTAATGTGTCTGTAATCTCTCTCTCTCTCTCTCTCTCTCTCTCTCTCCCTCCCTCCCGGATGGGGTCTTTGGGAGGTGCTGAGAACTTCTGGGCTGTGCTACAGGGCCACACTCGCACCCTTATCTGATCCAGCATTGGGTCAGGAAGAGGTTAATCAAATTCAACAGCACACACATAGCCTCTTGAGCACCTGCTCAGACTCAGGGAAGGTTCTGGTTGGTGGTTTATCGTGGAAGGTTTTATCATCCCTACTAGGGCAGCTGTGGGCTGGAAACTATGTGTACCACGCTGGGGACTTCACAGAGATGTTCAGGCACACTAAACCCCAGTGGCATGGAGCTGCACAGAATGGACGGAGAGCAGGGACTGGTTGGTGGTGGGTTGAACACANGACACCCTCTATGCAGCCCTCAGAAGGAAGCAGGCAAATGTTCTTCGACTCTTCTGTGGGTATAATTTCTCTGTACTNCCGAGCAACTCACACCAATGCCCCTATCCCAGGCCTGGCTGGAAGATGGGGTCCCTTGTTTTCCCNGGAGAGCTTGGAGAGGAGACCCTGGTGTTCATTGCTGCCTAACCCCCTAGAAATGAGAATGAAACACAGTAAAAAAGAAGCTCCTCTGCCGCCTTCTGCTCCTCAGCTCTATTCCAGTTGTCTTTCCCCTCGGGGCATCATTTACCTTTCTGACTGGAAAGAGATGGAAAATGAACTCTTTTGTTTTCCTTGAAATAGGTGGTGATTNGATGTCAGTCACAACTCATTACAGTTTTTAAGACGACATGNATGCTGGTTCTAGGGGTTGTTTGAAGGACCAATCCTCCAATTTTTATGTGTCATTTCCAGATTAAAAAAAGAAAGAAAGGGGAAAAGAAGGGTGAGGTAGGAAGGAAGCGATTAACAATGAAAAGTCTATAAAAAGACCAAGTGAGCATCACTTCCCACAGACAGCCTAGAAACTTCTCTTCCCTGAAGCAGAATTCCCCCTCCCTCATGCTCAGCAAGAGGGGGAGCAGGGCTCCACAGGATCAGCAGAGGGGGTCTGAGCAGCACCCCTTCCTCACTGTGCTGGGCCAGCGCCCGGAGAAGCAACAGGTGGTAGTCATCTCCATCCAGCATCCCAGTCTGTAAAAGTCCTCAGGAAGTGCCTGTGTCAGGGGCTAGCGTCTTGCAAGCACCTCTCCTCCTGCCTTATACTCACTGCCTTCTAGTGGTATCTGAAATCTCACTACCCCTTGTGAAGGTTCATTGTCACCTCAGAGAAATCAGTCCTTTGTTCACAGCCCTGGAGCTATATGTATAAGGGGCAGGGCAGCTTTGAACCCACTCACTCTGAAAAGCCTATGAGATGCTCGTTCCTGCTCCTACCATCATTCTCCTCCCCCATCACCCAAGCTTAGGACCCCAGGATGGGAAACAAGAAACAAGTGTCTCTGTTGTTCNAAGGACCGGCGTGTGGGCTTTCTAATAATACATTACAACCAGCCTGACTGGTTTTGCTGGTGGACCAGCCAGAGGTGGGTGTTGAAAANGTGGGTCCTCCACCCTCGAAGGTTTAGAGACCCATTAGGATCAACAGAGGCTGCTTTTGTTGGCCCTAGTTGCCTTGTTCACCATTTAAATGTTGCATTTGCAAAAACCGAGACAAACCATGAGGGTGACAGCCTGGGAAGGGAGCACTGAACGTCTCAGTGGAAAGAAGGACCAGAAGCTTTCCTCTAGATACAACAAGAACCCCCTTGCAGAAACCCAGTATCTTCCCTCCGTGCCAGTCAATTCCCTCCCTTTGCCATAATCCCCTTTATTCATAATAGTTCATAATAGTTCCTCTCATTAATCATAGTTCCATGGCAAAGCTCATAGAAGGGCCTGCCATCTTCTGCAGACCTAGCAGATTGCTCCCTTAATAGAGAGTTTAATCCCTTCAAACCTCTCTCCCAGAATGTATGCTCCCCAGGGGTAAAACGCCCCAGCACAGGAGGAGCTGTGTGATCCAGACTCTCCTACCATCATGGCTGTCCATGACAGTAGCATTCACTCTTGAAACTTTTGTCAAGTGCTGCTTGGAGTCCAAGGGTGGAGAAGTTAGACTCCCTTCTCTGAAGGTGCTAGGTTCTAGTGAACAATATACCAGGGTCTCTATTCTCTGTGGATTGTTTCATTAGACACTGGGACAAAGACAACCACGGTGCTGACAAGTGAACAGTCTAACACTAGGAAAAGGTTCCCAAAGATGTCATGCCTATGTTATGGCATGACAGACTCAGGTTGCCAATGGGAGTCCTTTCTTACCCAACACCTTGGGGAAGGTTTCCTGAGCCAGATGTCGGGGCTCCTTCTTTAAAAATGAGTTAGTAGGGACCACATTAAAACGAGTGACAAAGACACTGTCCATGGAAGGAGAAGGACAAACTAAAACCTATGAGCCAGCTGTTCACTACTTTGTCATACCATCACAATGTGGATTCTGAGAAGTGCTGAGAAATGGGGCAGGGAGGTGGCACTAGGTCACATGAGGTCTTATTTAGCAGACTGAGAGCTAGGGATTGGTTATTGGTGATGATTGACCCTCAAAGATTCTCAAGCGGAGGAATCTGAATTTTCACCTTAGGTAGGCAGAAGTCTGGAGGCAATGAGAGCAGATGGGCGGCAGTTGCTGTCAGAATGATAAGGGCAAGGAAGAGAGAAAGATAATAGAAGTTGGAGGAAGGGAAATAGATTGGAGAAGCATGAGGAAGAGGTGAAGGGCAGATCCAGGGATGAGTTCCCTGGCCCTGGATGGGGCAGAGTGAGGTGAAGGAGAGGGACTCGATAGAGGAGTTCCTTATGTTTGGTGCATTTTGAGTTTGAGATTCCCCTGGGACCATCAGGTGAAGATGTTAAGAAAAGCAGAAAGTGTGGGGAAGAAGCTAGGGTGGGTCATGGATAGGGATTACATTGTCAACAGCTCTCAGGCAGGGAATGGTTACATGGGGGTGTCTCCTAAGAAAAGCCCATAAGAGGACAAAGGGGCCAGGGACATAGAGGTGAAGAACACTGACATTTAGGGGTAGGCANAGAAGGAAAGCGGAGAAAGACTGAATGCCCAGAGAGGTAGAGAGATCAGGACTGAGAAATCTCAACTATCAGTAGAGTAGATTTCCACGGACCATCAAAGCCTCCATGAAACCTCTCTATCTGAAATGATAGAAGATCATAGGACTGATGAAGACATCCAAAGGAGGAAACTACTAGGCAGAAAAAGGATGGGGGTCTCTATCGCATGAAGGTGGCTAAAATAGATGATAGAACCTTGAGCAGAGGAGACTCATGGAGCTTTGCTCTGAGTCCTGGTCTTCCATTCCCCCTGTGAATTCAAGCTGGACAATCAGACTAAATGTTTGCCAGCACTGTCCAAGCTTGCTTGGTTAGAGAGCTCAGCCTTGATGAGGTTAACACTTCAAACCCCATAGAGATAATAAAAGATGAGTCCAACTTCTATCTCTTGGAGCCTGTTAAACTGAAGGCTCCAGGGTCATAGGCTCCCATGAATCCTTGTGTATCATCTGAACACACTTCTGCCCACTGTGGTGACTCCCACTTTTTCAACAGCCAGATCCTGTGCCACTTCAGTTTTGAAGTCCCCTTTGGCTTTTTCTAGGTATCTTAATTGCCTCTTTTATGTTCCCAGCCAGACGTGCTTATGAATATATGTTCCTGGTGCTTTTACTTTCCTCACTAAGGATCTGACATGATCATTTTTGTTAGGGAGAGGGGCACAGTTATCACTGTAGATACATATCTGGGCTGATACCATGGTGAACACTTACTCTCTGTGAGCCTCAGTTTCCCTACCTGTAAAACAGGGCTGGTGACAGTAAATAACTGCTTAGGTTGTGTGAATGACATGTAATGATTATGTACCTGAGACATCCTAATGTTCTACAGATATCAACCATTACTATATTCATTTTATGCAAGTTCCTCTATAATGTCCATTATGTGGCTGGCTAGCCATAAGAACCTATCTTCAACTGTATGGCCATTGGTATTTCTGTCCTTACAAACAGATGCCATAGTGATGCAATTGAGGACTTTTAAAGAGCCAAGCACATGCACATACACACACATGCACACACACACACATGCACACACATGAGCATGCAGAGACCAAAGGACATTGGCTGTTTTCCTCTATTACTTTTGATACTAGTTTTTACACTTGACCTTAGCCAAAAGGCTGAGAAATGACATCCCTGATTATCAATGATTAGAAATGTGGTACCTGTTTTCAACTTCACACATACTAGAGTCATCCAGAAAGGAGGAATCTCAGTTGTGGGATTGTCTTTGTCAGATTGCCTCTAAGCAAGTCTATGAGACATTTTCTTGGTTAATGATTATGTGGGAGGTCCCAGCCCACTCTGGGCAGTGCCACTCCTGGACAAATGGTCCTGGGTTGTATAAGAAAGCTAACTGAGCAAGCCATGAAGAGCAAGCCAGTAAGTAATGTTCCTCTGTGGTTCTGCTTCAGTTCTTGCCTCCTGGTGCCTGCCCCAACTTCCCTTTAAGGCAGACTGTAACCTGTAGTATGTAATCCCATTACCCTCTGCCAAGTCGTTTTGGGTTAAGTGTTTATCACAGCAATAGACAGCAAACTAGGACAGTCTTTTACCGGGTCCAAGACTCATTTTTTTCTGCTAGACCTGCTGGCCAGCGAGCGCCTGGGAGTTCTGCCAGTCTCTGTCCCCCAATTCTTGGATTATAGGTGCTCCTGGCAATGCCTTATTTTTACATGGGTGCTGGAGGTTTGAACTCAGGTCCTCTTGTTTCCATAGCAAATGCTCTTATTCACTGAGCTATCTCCCCACTCCTCAAGATAGTCCATTTTAACAACACTCTATCCACCAGAGTTTTTTTTTTTTTTTTTTGAGGAAACAAATAAAAGTCAAGTGGATCACACCTTTCACACCTGTCTGTGGATATAAGACTGTCATTCTCTAAACCTGAGAATTTGAGNAAACCTGTGTCTGACTGCACCATTGAGCATCCAGACACTGTGGCCAGGGGCTTCCAGGTGAGCTTGGGAGGCCCTGCTGTGTGCATAACTCAGCATCTACATCTGATGATACACTGTTGATGACAAGTGTCAACCCACCCTGCAGCCAGGGAGGCTAAGTCTCCCAGGCTCGAAGGATATTTCAAAGATGTGATGTATGGGGATAAGCAGGGGACTCTAGGTGTTTGAGCTTGAGTAGTGCAAATTTTTTTCATTATTAAAGCAAGCAAAACATGAGGTGACATTTACAGTTACCTTAAGCAAAGCCAAGTACAGTGAGGGAATATACATGGTTTTATGTATCTTATTATCTTTGGTCATGTGAAAAGGACCAAGAATATTTTTCCTGGGCCTTTGTCTTTCCCACAGAGGTAATGTAGACATGGCGGGGTATTTTCTTGTAAATGTCCTTGTTTTTAAGTGTATTTATGTATCATAGTTTATGTAACTTTTTAAAAAGAAGGCTGCCTTGCGGGAAGAACTTCTTACACTCTGGCCCATCCATAGTTTACAGTAAGTTCACAGCTTCCTTATACAAGCTTCCACAACAAAAGCAACAACACCCACAAGAACACAGTTAGAGCTATGGGCCAATGACCAAGCATTCAGTAGTGGCCACTTAGCTCAACTGCCTCACACTTCCAATTGTCTCCGTTTCATAGCTGCAAATACTGAGACATGATTATTGCCTCTCTGCCAACCCATGCTGGGAACCCACACAATCCTAGCTCATGTTGTCTACTGAGTTATAAAGATAGACCTCCTTCTAACCAACTAGCTTCATCTCCTGCCACTAGAGCAGAACCCACCTCAACACTGGCAAAAACTCACTTCTTCAGTGATCAGTGATTGTCATTGGGGAAGACTCCCTGGCTGGCTGATGGGGCGTTAGGCTGAAGCCCCAGAATTGGGGTCTCCATTGTTTCAGTAGCTGCTCTATAGATGGTATGTTAGTTAGGATTTCTATTGCTGTGAAGAAACACAATGACCATGCCAATTCTTATAAAAGAAAACATTGAATTGGTGTGGCTCACTTACAGTTCAGAGGTTCAGTCCATTGTCATCAAGGTAGGACATAACAACGTGCAGGTAGACATGATGCTGGAGAAGGAGCTGTGAGTCCTACATCTTGAAGGCAACAGGAAGTGGACTGAGACACTTGGTGGTATCCTGAGCATAGGAAACCTGAAATCCCACCTCCACAATGACATACTTCCTCCAACAAGGCCATACCCACTCCAACACAGCCACACCTCTTAATAGTGCCACTCCCTATGAGATTATGGGGGCCAATGGCATTCAAACTACCACAGATGGTAAGCATAGTGACAAAGAAGCATACACTCACAGCATTTGAACTTTGCATCTGTATACCCCTCAGACAACTGAAATAAAGTATGTGGCTTCTTCGAGGTCATGCAGTTAAAGAATCATAGAAAAGGACATTTTCAGGGTCCTATAACACTAGTAGCCTTAGATAAAGGTTGTGCTGCCCTAAGAAGACTGTTTTACTCAAGCATTAGGGATCTTCGGATCTGAGCATTCAAAGCTTCATTCATGTTTACCCCTGATGTATGGAAAAATACTGGAATTGGTCTGTCAGGTCCCTTTCTACATTTCCTTGCTGTGTGACCTAAGCAAGCTATTCAATCTCTTTGTCATTTTTCCTCATCAGTAAATTGGGTGTCATTAGCTCCCTAGCCTTTAGGGTTGATGTGAGACCTAACTGAATTGATAAAGGACAGACTTCTGCATCTTGTCGAATTGGCACTCAATGAGTCCCAGCTCTTGCCAAATGCTTCCCTCCATGTTTTCTGGTAAAAAAAACAGTGATTTGGAGGGAGATGGGATTAGGATCATTCCAAGAAGAACCTTTGTGTCTAGAATGTTCTAGGTTTCACTGGCTCAGAGATGTCTTCTTTTTAGTCCTTGCTCTGTGAGACATAGGGGAACTCTCTGTCCCCAGAGATGTTGAACTGGATGAACTTGAAACCACACACCTTGCCACAGTCTGGGAAGCAGCACCCTGGGAATTGTTGCAAGGGCATATTCTCGGCCCCCTCCAGGTCTACCGAACTGGAGTGGCCCCAGTGATCCGCACTCAATAGTCCCTCTGGGTGCCTGTGGTACCCACTCGGGCTCACAGAGCCATGCAAAACAGTTCCACTCAAATCTGTGATGCCTCAGCAAAAGGGCAGAGGTTTAATCCAGAGGGACATAAACTTCACGTGAGATCAGTTATGCCACATTCCTCTTTAAAAAATGCTTAAAAGAGCAGCGGATGGGTCCTGATAAAAATGAAGGCAGAGGCATGGGTTTCTACAGGGAAGAAGTCCACGTTCTGTCTGCCTTTATATTTACCTTCTGAAATCCCAAGNCCAGCATACGTCAAGATTTATGATGGCATCATTTCCAGCTCGTTTCTGCTAGGCCCAGCAAGGCAGTAAGAGGAGAGAAGTTTCTTTTCTTTTTCTGTAGATTTAAAATGAAAAATTTCATGGAATAAAAGCCAAAGAAGACTTGAGAAACAGCGTCAGAAGTATCCGGGGGCATCAAATGGCGCCTTTTATCTAGCTGTCCTGATTCCTTGTTGTGTTTTCTTCTCACTTTCTGCTCCCAGAACGGTTGTTCCACACATCTCATCTCTTGTCTCTCTTCAGTCCTCGGACAAACCCATGCCTTCTCGTCACCTTGGTCTCAGATGATTGTCTGACTTCATCCTCCATTGACAAAATGGAAATGAACAGACAGGTACTCCTTTACCTCCTCATTTCCCAACTGCCACATCCATGGATGCCCTCTCTCTGACCTCAGACTAGACATCTGGGTGCAGATTTGCCCAGCACTATCAAGGTCATTTCCTCATGCTCCCCATCTGTCTCACCTCCCAGCTCACGCACACTTCCTCTAGCTGTCATCAGTCTTCCCTGTACCTCTATTCCCCCCATCAGCACACAGACCAGGCGTCAGGATTTTCCATCTTAAAGAGAAAAACTGTCTCTCAGCCTCCTAACTGCCCTGGCTGCCCACCTCATCTTACTCTTTCCCTCCTCAGCAAACTAGCAAGGCTAGTCTACAGTGATTGATCTGATTGGTGTCCTGGGGCTTCTGAACACAGAGTGGACCTAGCATGCCTGTCCATTCCTAGGTAAACTACTTTCTTACTGTGTGGCCTTGGGTGAGCTTCTTATTCTCTTTGTGCCTTGGCTCTTGTTCTGGGAGCCATTTCCAAGCCAATACCACAGGATCGTGTGGGAAATATGCAAGTTGAGCTTGATAAAGCATTTACCAAGCCCTCACTGCCAACTACCTTTTCAGTTGCTTTTTCATCCCCACTATGTGGGAGACCAGCTCCCACATTTATTTACCCCAGGGACTCTTGAGAGTGAGGGATAAGAGATAGCCTCAGGTGGGCCTGGATCCTTATCCACCAGCCTCGACTGTCTCTGCCAAAGGGCTTTTAAAGGAATGCCAAGGGGTGGAGCAAAAGACTTCCTTCCAGCACAGCCAAATGTAGAGCATCTCAGACACCTGGCACTCAGGCCTGTGGTCCATCATCCTCTTATGCAGTCTTGCTGGGTAAAGCCACTAGGAAACCCAGGTGGGCTCCAACACCACTGGACCAAGCTATTACATGTCAGTGCCTCTTGTCACCTCACATTGTCATGTCCAGTGCTTGCTTCTCTCTTCTTCTCTTACTTGCCTTTACAACAGCTCTCAATATGGCCTCCTGGAAACACTCCTTCTTTGGTTTCCATGACAGCACAGTCTCCTTTCCTGTCCCTTCCCTCCTCACCATGATGTGGGCCTCAGCTCTTGGAGCCAGCCTCTGCCTCTCTACACCTGTGATGGCAGTTAACATTCTGTAGCCAGAGAACTGGACTCTGGCACAAGGACCCAGCACATCATTCCTGTTCTGTGTTTGATGATGAATTCTTTCCTTTGCCAAAAGACTTCAGGCTCCAGGAGCAGAAGGTAACAGCACAGGGCCCATCACTCTTTACAGTGGTTGGCATACCCTTCATAAAGCACCATAAGGTGTGGGAGGGTGAGCCAAGTAAGTGACAGGCAGGGCTGGGCATGGTAGCTCATGCCTGTAATCACAGGAGTCTACCATGGGTTTAAGGCCAGCCTGAACTCTGTCTCAAAAAAACAAGAATAAAATTCATTCTTTTAAAGCGAGCACTTTGTAGTGTAGGAAGGAGCATCGTGGAGACCCCAGAACAGCCTCAGTCAAATGACTTTAAAGTTTGGGACATTTCCAGACAGGTCCTGATGGAAAGCACTGTGGAGGAGAGTCGGGTGAGGAATCACTCCTAGCAAGAAGTTGTTTATTTTATTTTAGCTTCTACCCATCCAGAGAATCCATTTCCCATCCCTTCCTTCTTCTTTTCATTGAAAACAGGATATGTCTTGGTGATTGTCTTTTTAGTTAAAGAGAAGCCACAGTCAATGAGAAAGCCTTGCTGTCCCCCTATTGGCTTTAGGCCAAGGGACCTTCATCTAATATCTTTAATGAAAGCTTGTGGAAATTAGCAAAAGCCAGCCAAGGCCCTCTCCTTGCTGCCACAGACACCTTCATTTGGGGGCTGCTCTGTGGGGCTCCCCTGCAGAGGCTCTCCACCCGGTGCTTATTAAGTTAGCCTGCTCACAAGGACAGTGCACAAGGAATATGGGAGGTGGGCTTGCCAATCGCTGTTGGCCCAGAGCTTGTGACCGAGGTTGCATCTGGGAGTGGGACAGGATGGAGAGAAAGAAACCAGACCTCCAGAANATCCTTTATGGAGAGAACTCCCCCACTGAGGTCTGAGGAGAAAGGGTCTTCTTCAGTTAGCTAGGCCTTTCTGATCAACCCTGTGGAGCTACTGTTCTGCAGGCCGGGCTTTGCCTGAAGGCATGGGCAGAGGAACTCCTGTGTGCAGTGATAAGTACACCCTCCCCCAGCATGCCACAACTGCTGCAGCAGTGCCCTAAGTAAGAATAAGAAGACACTTTCCATGGCAACCGCTTTATGAATGCCAGCCAGGTGCCAAATGAACCCACAAGGTTATTCTGAGTGCTAGCTGTAAGGGTGCATTTATATTACAGATGCTTTCCGCTGTCACCTCCTCTGATAAATGTACAGTATTTTGAAGCATTAAGATCCAGTGTTTGAGGCCTTGCTAAGACAGCTAATCATCATATGTAAAGAGTGTGGCTATTTCAAAGAAGACTTACAGGCCTTGGGAAGGAGCTATTGGCAGCTGAGGAGATCACTCAGACAGAAAAGTACTTGCTGTGCATGCACAAGGACCTCAGGTCAGATAGCCAACACCCACATAAAAAGTCAAGCAAGGCTGTGCATAGCTGTAATCCTAGCACTGAGGAGGTGGAGATTGGATGATCCCTATTGCCTAATCTGTGAGCCAGGTTCTGTGAGAGACCCTGCCTCAAAGAACCAGGTGAATGACAGTAGAGGAAGACATTCAACACTGACTTCATTCAGCCTTGCATAGTAGCATGAACGTGTGTGCACACTCCTACACAAATGTGCACACCCATGAACATGTACACACATGCCTTAAATGCTGTTGTGTGCTGGGAATGCCTGTAGGTTTTGGAATCTATGTGGGTGGGCCTCTTCTGGGTGTGGGGGGAGGTGGGATGCTGCTCAAAGAGTAACACATTACCTTTAGGTCTTTTACTAGTGATTTTTCTCATCTTTGTGACCTGATATTTGACAAGTGGCAACTTAAAGGAGGAAGGATTTATTCTGGCTCATGGTTTGAGGGAACAGAGTCCACTGTATCGAGAGCTGCACTTATCTGCGGGTATAAGGATAGGTATTTAGAATGCTGTTGGAAATTATATTGAATGATTTAGGGAAATGGAAGTAATAGGCTCTTCTCTAGAATTGATTATTTCTTTGGCTATTGGTGGTTGGTTAGGTTAGTCAACATGCTCAGAAATGCACGATGGCAGGTAGCTCCACAACTTCAGGAACACATGGCAGGGCTTGCTCACGTCTCAGTATACCAGTAGAGAAGGAAGAATGCTTGTATTCATCCAGCTTTCTTCTTTTTAATTCAGTCTAAGACCCCAATCCATGGGATGATGTCATCTACATTAAAAGCTGGTCTAACCCCCTTCAGTTAACCCTCTCTGGAAACATGCTCATAAATACTCCTGAAAGTGTACGTTATTAATGCCATTGGTGTCCTTAACCCAATCAAGATGGCAAATGAGCCATCACAGGTCTTCAACTCTGGCCAGATCAGTAAGGAGGTTGGGAGGTCTCAACATGTCGTGCCTGGTGGTCTTCTCTTTGACATTTCTTTCCCACCTGGAAAGACAGGAACAGGATCTTTGGGATTCTCTCAGAGGATAGTCTGGTATGGATTCAAACACTGAAGGAATAATGTGTCCTCTGCATTTTGACCAGTTGAGGATCTCTGAAGTAGCCTCCAC
>LZPO01066362.1:2228-14722 GCA_001675575.1 Neotoma lepida | reverse complement strand
CACATCAAGTTGAGGTAGGACTGGGCTCCTTCCTTGCATAAAGGCTGGGCTAGGTAATCCAGCATGGGGAACAGGTTCCCAAAAGCCAGCTAAGCACCAGGGACAGGTCCTGATCTCACTGCTAGGAGCCTTACAAACAGACCAATCTACACAACTGTCACACACATGCAGAGGGCCTAGATTGGTCCTATGCAGGCTCCCTAACAGTTGGTTCAGAGTCCATGTGCTCCCAAGAGCTCAGNTGAGCTGTCTCTGTGGGTTCCTCTGCCATGACCTTGACTCCCCCAGCTAGTACAATTCCTCCTCCATTTCTTCAGGAGGACTCCTGGAGCTCGGCCCAGTGCTTGGCTATGGATCTCTGCATCTGCTTCCCTTCTTACATTAGCACTTTTCAGTAGTGTTGTTTCTGGAAACTATTTTGAGAAAGTAAAAAACCAGAAAACAAGGTAAGACCATCTCTCATAAACCTTTTGTTCGTACTTGTTTTTTTAGGCCCACTTGCTNCTTATTTCACATACTAAGAACACCCTGCNCCCATAAAGGGCCCCCAGGACAGTTTAGGTAAAACCGCTAATAAAATCCTATTGAACTAGAATAAACAGTGCAGACTGGAGGCTAACATGGGCTTTGATATGCCCCACAGGTTAGCATGGACTTTGATATGCACCACAGGTTAGCATGGACTTTGATATGCACCACAGGTTAGCATGGACTTTGATATGCGCCACACCAATAGAGAACTAGATGTCCCCCACTCACCAGAGGCGAGAGGAGGGGAGGGAAGTGGCTCTTTTTGTCAGACAGAAGCCCATTTCACAGGTTTCTGAGGGATGCTAAATGGCAGCTTCTATCTATCTGCCAGTAATACTTCTGTGTCTAGCCTTAGCTGAGCCCAGACTGTGATTTGGGGACATCATTGCCTTTTGAGAGGGCTGGGGCTCTGCCTTTGAACCTAACACTTTTCTCCACCAGTAACACACTGTGAGACTTGACATTGAAGGCTTCTTCTTCCACCATTGGTTTAATTAAGCTGTGTATGCAGCTCTTTTAAAAATCTTACGTGTGTAAATATGTACTGTAGGATTCACAGAATTACCCGGAGAGTGACCGATAGATTAATGGACCATAAGACAGGTAGACTTCATTCATTACAAAATGGGTGGCCTAAGGAGAAATGTATTTTTTTAATTAACAAGCAACAGACAGGAATTATTTAACTTGGCTGCTCTGACAGTTCCTGCTTCCCTTTCCAAGACTCTGGAGGCTGAATGATTTCCCAAGAGAATACAAGTTCAGAAAAAAACTCCAGCTGGNGCCTTAGACAGAACACTTGCTTGCAGACAGATGGCAACATCCTGTGGTGATGTCCAGACACACATGTAGGCCTGGGGTGATGGGATGGGCTCAGCTCCTTTAANTGAAATACACAACCTCCATTGCCCTCCTGCTCTTGGTGAATGTTCTAGTTTCATTCTGTTGCTGTGATAAAGCACTCTGATAAATACCAATTCAGGGGAGAAAAGGGTTTATTTCATCTGACTGGTTACAGTCCATCACTGAGGGATGACAGCGTAGGAACTCAAGCAGGAACTTGAAANAGAAANCATGGTAGAGTGCTGCTTGCTAGCAGGCTCACTCAGGTTCATGCTTAGCTAGCTTACTTATATAGCCCAGGGAATGGTACTGCCCACAGTGGGCTAGGCCCTCCTAAGTCAATTAATCAATGCAATCCCTCACAGACATGTCTGCAGGCCAGTCTGATTTGGGAAATTCTTCCATTGAGACTCCCTTCTCAAATGACTCCAGGCTGTGTGAAGCTAGCAGTCAAAGCTAACTAGGACAGTGAATATGTAGGACTCTATTCATTGACTGCTGTCCAGCCATTTCTAAATTTTTAANAATGAACAAAATAAAATCTTAATACTGAACTTATAGAATGGAGAGATGGGTCAGAAGGTAAGTGTGTGTACTGCTCTTACAGAGGGTGTTGTTGTTTGTTTCTTACTCTTTTGGGGAGCCCACCACCCAGCTCCCAAATAAATCACACANGGAGGCTTATTTTTAATTATAAACACCTGGCCTTAGCTTAGCTTGTTGCTTGCCAGCTTTCCTTAACTTAAATTATCCCGTCTACCTTTTGCCTCTGGGCTTTTCCCATTCTCTTACTTCTGTAAATCTTACTCTTACTCCAATGGCTTGCTGTGTAGCTGGGTGGCTGGCCCCTGATGTCCTCCTCCTTCTCTGGCTACTTTTTTCTTCCTCCCAGATTTCTCCTTCTATGTACTCTCTCTGCCTGCCAGCCCTGCCTATCCTTCCTCCTGCCTTGCTATTGGCCATTCAGTTCTTTATTAGNCCATCAGGTGTTTTAGACAGGCANAGTAACACAGCTTNCCAGAGTTAAACAAATGCAACATAAACAAAANTAACACATCTTAAAACAATAATCTACAAGAAGGTCCAAGTTCAGTTCCAAGCACCTACATCAGGTGGCTCACAACTGCCTGTAACTCCAGTTCCAGGGGATCCAACACCCTCTTCTCACCTCCTCGAGCACCGACTGTACTCACATAATAATACACAAATGCAAACACACACACACAATTTAATAATAATAAATAATAAAATAACATTTAAAAGAATGGACTTATAGCAAATAGCTACAAGTAAAAATTATTTATAGCAAAAAGTAATGTATGGATAGCCCTTTGGGGATTATGAACTATCAACTGTTTGGTCCCAAAATAATGTTTTTGTTAGTTTGTTGGGGGAAGTCATAGCAAAGTGACACAAAATGGGTGGCTTATACAACAGTAAGTGTGTTGTCTCATGGTCTAGACTGCAAGGTTAGTTATGTCTGAGAGCTAGGAGAGAGAATGCGTGCCAGCCCTGTGGGATTGCCAACCTGGTTTCCTCAGCTCATACATCTCTGCTCTCATCTTCACCTGGCGCTCTCCCTATGTGTGTGTCTGTGAATATGTTTTTGCATTTTTTTAAATTTTTAACTTAATTTACTTTTTGAAACTGTCTCATTATGTTGCCTACATTGGTCTTGAGTCCCTGGGCAAAAGGGATCCTCCTGCTTCAGCCTCTGTACGAGTTGGGATAATAGTTGCACACAATGCTGCCAGCTNAATTTCTCCTTTTTGTAAAGACACCCACTCATCTGAACTCATTATAAAATCTGCANTGGCCCCATTTATAAGTAAAGTCACATCTGTANTACTAACCTAAGGATTTGGGGGTGGGGGAACATATGCAAACTGTGACATTTCTTGTAAGTAAAGTGGGAATTGTTCATGTCCCATTTTACAAAGAAATGAACCTCAGAAGGTTATTGTATATTCATAGGGAGTGAAACCCAGTGAAAAATGCAAGTGGCTGTAGTCAGGGCAAGCTACAAGGTGCCTCTTGCTCTCCATTTGCTGAGCTATTCTCAGGCCAGGTGAGTAAGAGCTGCGGCCACACTGAGGGGTAGGGAGAAGGGAAGCGGTCACCGAGGTCTTATGAGTAGGTTAGCAGATGCCCGGTTGTTAAGAGCACCACTTGCTGCACCNTGGCTGAATTTCACAAGGGCTTGCTCCAAGGCAACTGTTGACTCAAGGTTTTCCTTGCAAGTTAGCTCTCTCTGAAGGGAGGTGGGTACAAGGAGCTTATTCAGGACAGAACATAAAAGNNTGNGTGCCTCCTTTCTCTCTCCNTAACATCATTCTTCNCTTCCCTGTGCCTCTCTTCTGTCCTGCCTGTTGGGTAACCACAGTGTGGGTGTCTGGAGTGTGTGAGCCGCCAGCGGCTGAGTGTGGAGGAGCCCACACCTGATGACGTACATGGCAGAGCAGGCGGCAGAAGGGGAGTTTCTCAGAGAGGGCTTTGCCAATGTACCCTTTGACCTGTGTCTTCTTCTTTGCCTGAGTCACTCTTACCAGGTAAACCCAGCGCCCTCCTGTAACACAGGCTCCCCTAAGCAGCAGGAAAGGATACGCCCCGCATAGCCCCTCTCCTGCCCACTGCGCACACCAGCCCACCAGCCTCCACTCTGAGGAATAAATACAAGACAAAGTAGCTGAGTGTAGATCTGAGAGACACTCGACACCTGGCTCCGCCACTTNCTAAGTGACTTTAGGGAAGATGCTTAATCTCCGAGTCACTCATAAAGTGGAGGCGATGCACTNGTTTGCCTCATAAAGTTATTGACTGGGTAGACGATGTAAGCTCTAAGTATGTGGGGGACAACATGTCTATCACACAACTCAAGCATCAGTAAGTGTAAACAACACTCATATTTAGCTATTCTCTNTCTCAAGTGTCATTAGTTAATCTGTTAACTAACAGCTGTCAGGATACATGTCAAAATCAGACAGTGTTTGGGTCTGGATGATGGAATTGTGGATGATTTTATTGTCTTATTTTTGATTGATTATTTAAGTTTCTAAACTTAATTATTTAGTAAATATATGTCACTTTTAAAATTTTTAGTATCAGAACCTAGGACCCTGAGCATGCTAAACATGTTTTTCTTTTTAATTGAAAAATATTTTTTCATACACTATATTTTGATTATGTTTCTCCTCCCCCAGTTCCTCTCAGATCCCCTCCACCAACCCAACTTTATGTTTGTTCTCTCTCTTAAAAAACAAACAAAAAACAAGAAACACACACACAAACCCCATGACCTCCCCCTCCAAAAAAAACCAAAACAAAACAAAAATCAGAACAAACAAAAGACTAATAAGAACAAAAACTGCCAAAACAAAGCAAAATGAAACAAAAAATCCACAGAACAACCAGAGTTCGTTTGGTGTTGACCATCTACTGCTGGGNATNGGGCCTGTCCTTCAGTGTAGTTTACATGCCCAACAGGACTCCATTTTCCCTTTGCCATCAGATACCAATCATAGATAGCTTCTTGGTCAGGGTGGGGCCCCATGTCCACTTCCCACTATCATGCTGGGACCCCACCTGGCTTGAACCTGTGCCTGTCTTGTGTGTGATGCAACAGTCTCTGTGTTTGTTGTAATGCCCCCCTTTCATCTCTACTTTTTTATTAATTTGGATCTTCTTTTTGTATTTTGGTTAATTTGGCTAAGTGTTTCTCAATCCTACTGATATTCTCAAAGAACTAACTCTTAGTTTCATTGGTTCTTCGTATTATTTTTGTTTGTTTGTTTTCTNCTTTGGTTTTTTGAGAGAGGGTTTCTTTTTTTGTATAGCTCCGCTGTCTTGGAACTAGTTCTGTAGACCAGGCTGGCCTCGAACTCACAGAGATCTGCCTGCTGGGATTAAAGCCATGTATTACCACCACCAGGCTGTCTGTTTCTTTTTCATTGATTGTTTCCTGCCCTCCCTTCTTTGTGGGTGGTGGTTCTTCCTATTGTTCTAGAGCTTTTGTGTCACTGTGTTGTTACCATGAGAGATCCCCAGTGTCCTGATGTAGGCACTTAGTGCGATGAGCTTGCCTGTCAGAGCCACTTTGATCNTGTCCTGCAGGTTTGGGTATCTTGTGTTTTCCATCTTCATTCAGTCCTAAAAAGGTTTTAATTTTCTTCATTTCCACATTGACCATTTCTCATTCATTAGTGAGTTGTTCAGTTTTCATGAGTTTATATATTTTCTGCTGTTTCTGTTGTTGATATCCAGCTTTATTCATGGCAGTTAGATAGGATGCAGTGTGTTATTTCTATTTTCTTATGTATGTTGAGACTCACTTTGTGTCCTAGCATGTGGCCAATTTTGGAGAAAGTTCCATGACCTGCTGAGAAGAAAGTTAAATTCATTAGTGTTTNTGTGGAATGTTCTGTAGATGTCTGCTTGGTCCATTTGACTCATGACATTAGTTAACTCCAGTATTTCTCTNTTTAGTTTTTGTGTGGATGATCTGTCTATTGGCAGGAGTGGGGGGATGTTGAAGTCACACACTATTACTGGGTGAGGGTCAATATGTGATTTTATCTGTAGTAGTGTTTATGAATTTTACTGCTTAAGCTTTTCTATAATTCCTTTTCACAAATCAGAAGCTTATCTAGGTGGGGTCTTCCCCCGAGGTCACCACTCCCTTTATTGCACGTAGTATCAAGCATTTCATCTCCTTGAGCACTGGACTTAGCTACATTACACTTCCTGATGTCCCTTTTCTCCTCAAACTGTACATTTTGTATTTTTACTTGCTCAACTTGATCCTTTTTATTATAAATCTGGATGAGTTGATACTAATAACCATATGACATAGTCAATACTAGGCTGTCTTGAAATTTCCTCTGCTGATGCCATTAATCCAAAACTCTCCNNCTTAACCTCAGGCAGATTTTTTTGGACAAGGGCAGAAATTATCCATATTCTTCTCTAATATATCACAAGAACAGTTACTAATATTCTTCCCCTCTGAAAACTCTTGAGCTGGGCCCCCACAGTTCAAGTCACCCTCAGCACCACTGTTTTCCATGCTCCTGCTAGGGTGGCCCATTAAGCCCCACTTATAGTATTCAACTGCTTTTCTAATCCAAAGTACCAAAGTTCACATTCTTCCAACAAGCTGCATAGCAAGCCTGTCATAGCAATACCCCACTCCTGGTACCAATTTCTGTCTTAGTCACTGTTCTGTTGCTGTGAAGAGGCACTATGACCAAGGCAACTATAACAAGAGAAAACATTTAATTGAGGGGCTTGATTACAGTTTCAGAGGTTTAGTCCATTATCATCATGGTGGGGATCATGGTGGCACACAGACATGGTCCTGCAGAAATAGCTGAAAGTTCTACATCCAGATCCACAGACAGCAGAAAGAGAGAGAGAGACATTGAGCCTGGCTTAGGCTTTTGAAACCTCTAAGCCCACCCCCAGTGACACACTTCCTCCAACAAGGCCATACTTCCTACTCCTTTTCAAGTAGTGCCACTTCCTGATGACTAAGCACTCAAATATATGAGCCTATGGCAACAATTCTCATTCAAACCACCACAGTGCCCTTGTGTTTAGTGCATGAATGTTTAGCATTGCAATATCCTCTTGATATTTTTTCTTTAATTTATATGCAGTGTCCTTCCTGTCTCTTCTGATTGTTTTGGTTTTGAAGTCTATTTTATCAAAAATTAAATAACTTTTTCTGCTTGTTTCTTGGGTCCATTTGCTTGGAATACCTTTTCCATCCTTTTACCCTGGGATGATGACTATCTTTGATGGCAAGGTATATTTCTGGAATGCAGCAGAAAGGTGGATCCTGTTTTCTAATCCAATATGTTAGTCTGTGTCTTTTTATTAGGGAATTGAGACCACTTATATTGAGAGTTACCAATGAGCAGTGTTTATTGATTACTGTTACTTTGTTGTTTTTTGGGGGGGCTCCCCCCTCTTTGATGTACTGTTCTATGAGTATTTATTTCTTGTGTTTTCTTGGATATTCTCTACAAATTGAAGTTTTCCTTCTAGTATCTTCTATAGAGATGGATTTATAGTTAGACATTGCTTGAGTTTGATGTTATCATGAAATGTTTTTCTTTCCACAATTATTGTAATTGATAGTTTTGCTGGGTATAGTAGTCTAGGCTGGCATCTGTGGTCTCTCAGTTTGTAGAACATCTGCCCAGGCCTTACTGGCTTTCAATCTCCATTGATAAGTCCAATGTTAATCTAATGGGCCTCCCTTTATATGGAACTCAGTCTTTTTTTCACTTGGCAGCTTTTAATATTCTTTTTTTGTTCTGTACATTCAGTGTTTTGATTATTACGCTTAATTTCTTTTCTAGTCTTCTCTATTTGGTATTCTGTATGTTTCTTGTACCTTAAAAGGCATCTCCTTCTTTAAATTGGGGAAATTTTCTTGTATGATTTTGTTAAAAATATTTTCTGTGCCTTTAATCTGGGCTTCTTTTCCTTCTTTCTTTCTTCTATTCCTACTATTCATCAGTTTAGTCTTTTCATAATTTCCCAGATTTCATGGATGTTTTGTGTGTAGACATTTTTAGTTTTAACATTTTCTTTGACTGAGTGGTCCATTTTTTCTACCTTGTTTTCAAGACCTGAAACTCTCTCTCCCCTGTCTTATAATCTGCTAGGGAGTCTTACCTCTGTAGTTTTTGTTTGACCTCCTAAGTTTTTCATTTTCATTTCCAGTTTTATTTTAGCTTGGGTTTTATTTAATGATTCTATTTCTACTTTCATGTCTTGAAGTCTTAAAATGTTTTCATTATTTGATTTAACTGTTTGTATTTTCACAGTCTTCTTTAGGGTATTAGTTCATACCCTCTTTAAGTTCTTTGAACATATTCATAATTGCTATTTTGAATTCTTTGTCCTGTGCCTCAGTTAAATTGCATTTCTCAGGGCTTATTGAAATAGTCTTACCAGCTTTCAGAGGAGGCATATTGTCTTGGCTATTCATGTTTGTGTTTTTGCACTGGGATCTAGGCATCTGTAGTTATAATATTTGGGGTGGTTTTTGGCACAGATATCTGGTCTTTTTNGGGTGGGTAGTTCTGTTCTTTGGATGCTCTCGCCCACTCTAGATCCTAGGAAAGTATAGTAGCTGAGGAGTCTCACGTAGAGATTGCTTCTGTCAGTTGGCAGATAACACAAAGAAATGGAGATGGTCTAAGAGGAAAGGCAAAAAAGGGGCAGAANGAAATGGTTAGGGAGACAGAGGGCCCATACCTAGAGGCAGAGTCTTCAGGGAGTGGAGGTGGGGTGAGGGGAGGGGCTCCTTCAGGCAGGCTAAGAGTAAGTTTAGAGAGGTTGGAATGGGGACAGAAAGGATGGTGAGCCCCTACCATTGTGGTTTCTCTGGGAGAAAGTGTTTCTGCAGATCAGCAGCTGACACAGAGGACTGGAGGTGGGCTAGAAGGGAAGGATGACAGGACTGGAGGTGGGCTACAAGGGAAGGATGACAGGACTGGAGGTGGGCTAGAAGGGAAGGATGACAGAGGACTGGAGGGCTAGAAGGGAAGGATGACAGAGGACTGGAGGGCTAGAAGGGAAGGATGACAGAGGACTGGAGGGCTAGAAGGGAAGGATGACAGAGGAATGGAGGGCTAGAAGGGAAGGGTGAGTGGGACAATAGGAAAGAGCTAAGGAGACCCAGGGTCTGCACCAAGAGCTGGATGGAAGGTAGGGCTCCTGCAGCCAGGCTGCAGTAGGATAAAGAGTAAGTCTGTAGGAACAGGAATTAAAGGGCTATGGGGACCCTGAGTCTGCACCTAGATCTGCTTAATTGCTACATGCTCATCCCACTTGTTTAAAATAAGGGACAGAAGACAGCCACTGAGAACCTACAGGGCAGGGTAGNCCAGGTATGAGTCCACACAAAGTGGACAAGGCATGACCAGGTGGAGGGGANGGTCTACAGAAAGAATCAAGACAGGAAAACAAATGCTACAAGGAGGTGGGCAGTGTTGCTAAGGGTAAGGCTAAGTAGGACACAAGTTCTCCTCAAGTGCCATTGGGCAATACAGAGAGATATTACCATTGGTCTTACTTCAACAGTGTTTATGGTCTTCTCTGATCTGGAAACAGGAAAGTGAGATGACACCACCAGATAAAAGGGAAGTTTCTTCACCTGTCCCCACACTCTAGTGGGATGGAAATGGGATCACTGAAACTTCCAAGGTACCTAGGAAGGGCTTATGTGGGAGAAAAACTTGAGATGCCTCACACAGCATGTCTTACACAGGATGGTTGTAAGGCAGTGTGTCCGATGGAACAAAGAAGTAACTTCCTGTTTCTCCATCTCTGTCCACAGTGTTATCAACATCATCATTATCCTGGCTGGAGCAATTGCACTCATCATTGGCTTTGGTATTTCAGGTATGCGCTGTCCAATCACAGTCCATGCAGCCCCTATCGCCGTCAAACCTCTTCTCACTCTTCGTGACATGTGGGAAGATCAGGGCTTCTCCCCAGAAAACTTCAAAATAGAGCACTTGTTCTATGTGCCATGTCCCCTTTGCCTGAGACATTTATCTCCTTAGGATTTAGCCCTTTCTAAACAGGGCCCTTAGGTACAGGGATAACTGGCCATGACTGTTGTACCATGTAGGAAACAGATGCCACACTAGCCTCTCTTCAAAGGCAGTTAGCTCATGTCAGTCACAGGAAGCCCTCTTGTCCCTCTTCTGAGAGGACACTTTTCTAGAACATTATGGATGCTATTGATTATGATGCAAGACATATGAAGAAGACAGCAGCTGTCTTCTCTGAGGTGGATTGTTGGCTGTTTCCCATAAACCACCTGACTAGGGCCAACATACTTATTTTAACCTGGTCTATGGCCAAGCTGTCACTTCATGATTTTAGTCTATATTTCCAGCAGCCTCTTCCCTCCATCATTCTCCTCCAGTGTGTGCTTTGGTTATTAAATAGCAGCCACAAGGCCTGAACTAAAAGACTTGCTATATGTGTATTTGTTTACACAAGGTATCAGTACCCTTACCCACTCTCCTTACCATCAAATACATATTCTACTTATTTTAAAATTGACTTTATCTGGTTTTTTTTTCTGTAAGATTTTAGTTTTACTTTTAGTTATGCGGATATGTGTCTGAGAGCAGGTTTGTGCACCTGAGTACAGTGCCCAAGGAGGCCAGCAGAGGGCATTAGATCCCATAGAACTNGGTTATAGGCTGTTGTAACCTGCCCATAGTTGGGGAGCCAAATGCAGGTTCTCTGAAAGAGCAGTATGCACTCTTAACCTCTGAGCCATCTCTCCAGTCCCTTGTTATTCCTTTTTGACTTATAGTTCTTTATATATTCTGGTTGCAGACTGGTGTGTTACCAGATCTCTCCTGATCTATGGCTTGCTTTTTTACTCCCTTCATGTATTTCAATGAACAAATGGTCTTCATTTTAACAAAGACAAATTCATCAATCTTTTTCTTCACATGTGGAACTTAATCTAATCAATTTAAAAAATGTTTGCTTTCCTTGAGGTCATGAAGATCTTCTAAGTTTTTAGAAGCTTTAGTGTTTTACCTCATGTGGGTATCCTTACAGACAAACNAACCATCTAGAGTGGCTTTTATGGCATACAGGTCAAGATTCAGTATTTCATTGTGGCTGCCCAGTAGACACAGCACCATTTATTGAAAACACATTCTTCTCTCTAATGCCTGCATCATCATAAGCCAACCATGCATGTGTGTGTTTNTACATTTCTGAACTTGCTAATCTGTTTCATTCTAATACAGATCGTCCTTGATAATGTGGCTACATTCCAATGTACCAATTGCATGTTGGAAATATTTTAAGTTCGGGGCATTTAATACACCCAACCTCTCAAACACCATGCTTGGTACACAGCACACTGCAGAGTGTGGCCATTGGCTCTATGATCATGTAGCCAACTGGGAGCTACACTCACCACTGGTTCCAGCACCACCACACATCACCAGCACAGGAACACATAAAAGGTCAAAATTTGAAGTGTACTTTTTACTAAATGCACCGTTGTAAGGTCTAACAGTC
The DNA here is from genome assembly GCA_001675575.1 of Neotoma lepida. Lineage (NCBI taxonomy): Eukaryota > Metazoa > Chordata > Mammalia > Rodentia > Cricetidae > Neotoma > Neotoma lepida. The sequence continues at coordinate 3,277 of LZPO01066362.1, read as the reverse complement.
ACAAACTGAACCACCATAAGTGGGGGACCATCTGTATTCCTTTTGACTCTCTTTTGATTTATCTTATTTCATCTCTTTTCCTGTCCCTAAATCTTAGGTGTTCTTCTCTTCTCTTCTCCCTCCATGAGGATTTATGTGCAATAACAATTTCTAGGGGTGAGAGGCTCATGAGCCCACCCCTCCCCCAAGTAGCTAGTGACAGTTAATTGTTGCTGAGGGAGGGGAGACTCTTTCCTCAGTGGTGTAGCTACTGCTGAGTCACTTACACTCCTGTAGCTAATCTCTCCCCCATGCTCATATAAGAAACTAATTAATCCTATTGGGTCACAGGGAAGAAAAAAAAGACAAATACAAAGAGTCTTAGAAGAAGGGGATCCACCGGAGTGGTAGAGGGACAGGAAGGGGGTATTGGGGTGAATATGATCAAAATTATGAAAATAATAATGAAACCCATTATGTATCACTAATTAATATATGCTAATAAATAAAGGGGGAAAAACAAAACCAAGGGCTGAGGAGGGATCTCAGTAGAAGAGCACTTACCCAAATGTGCAAAATCCTGGGTTCCACCCCAACGTTGCAAAAATAAACAAGCAAATAAATAAATAAACATTCTAAATGTGGGCCCCATACAACAAAAACTGCACTTAAGGTGAATTGTTTGGAAGAGAGGCTGAGAGACTCTCTTCCAGCCTAGTTAAAGGATATTCAGNAAGAAAGGAGATATAGCAGAAAGGTCCCTGGCCACAGTAAGCACCCACTCCCCAGCACTGTAGTCACTCACCAGCCATCTCCAACAGTTCCACACAGTGAAAGAGTTGAAGGATCAGAGGTAGGTGGGTCTCAAATTAAACAACTTCATGCCCTTTGGGAAGTAACGTAACTTATCAGAATCAGTTTTCTTACTGTTAAAATATGCAAGATTCATTTGAGAACCCAGAGACTGCTCACACATGCGTGACATAAATGGCTGACACAGTTTGACACCAAGAATACTATTAATACACATTTCCTATTGTCAGTGAATTCATTTAGCACCTCTTGGGAAC
>LZPO01066361.1:252631-276497 GCA_001675575.1 Neotoma lepida | reverse complement strand
CTTCTCCTCCCTTCCTCCCCTTCTCCAGCTGCTTAAACTCTCTGCCTCCTCCAGACTCCCCAGTAGCCTCCTCTACTGACCTTTAGTCTCTCTGGGACCTTTGAGTAATACATGTTTTCTGTTTGATGACTATCAGTTTCACTTCCTTGTTGTAACTCACTTGCCTGGTACCCTGTTCTCCTTGATGGGGACCACCTTGCCAGAGGGTCACTAACAGCAGCTAAGAGATAGCAAGACCTAATTAGGAAGAAGCAATAATAGGAGCCAGGGGAAGGGCTCAGATGGTAAGGTGTGTGTTTGTAACCCTGGTGCTGAAAAGGCAGAGACCTGCAGATCCCTGGGGGTCATTGGCCAGCTAGCCTAGCCTTCTTGTGGAGGTTCCAGCCAGTGAGACTCTGACTCAGAAAGGTGGGTGGTGCCTAAGGAACAACACCCGGGGTTATCCCCTTACCTCCACATGNAGGTACATACATGTGCATTTGCCCCTGCAAATATACAAACATATATGAACATGCATACACACAAAGAAACAATAAGATCAGAAACCACAACAGCTGTCTACTATTTTATTTTTGTTGTCTGAAATGCGAAAGAACTTTATATAATTATTTAACTTTTTTTTTGGTTTGGTTTTTGTGGTGGTATGGGTTAGCAATTCTGAAACCTTTAAAGATCTATTTTATTAATAAAGTTTGTACTTTGATTATTTCATACATGTATATAANGCAGTCTGGTGAGCNTCTCCCACTTCNATCCTTAGGTCCCTCCCATCCCTGCCAGCTCCCTTCTTCCTTACATATCTCTTCCCTGTATGCACTACTTTTGGCTTTGGTGTGCTTAGAAGACGGCATTTTGCTATCTTTCTCTCTACCTTCCACAGCACTCCCTGAGCCTTAAGGGAGTGGTATAAAAGTCTTGTTTAGGATTGAGCCTTCAGTCATCTTTTTATTCTCAGCATCTTGTACAGTCACAGATCGCTGCATTCACCTCCGTTAGCTGCAAGGTGAGGCTTCTCTAATTAAGGCTGAGAAGAGTGTTTTGTCTGTGAGTATAAACATAAATATTCAGAAGGTGGTTTGATGTTGTGTCACTTTAGCAAAGCAGCAGTAGCTGGTCCTCCACCTCAGGGCCCAAGATTTCTTATTCACCAGCTTTGACTGGTTTACAGTACTAGACACGTGTATCTCTTGTGAATCAGGCCTCAAATTCAAGCACACAATGGTTGGTTACCCCCACAGCAGCTGTGCCACCATTGCACCAATGGACACGTCTTGCTGGCAGGTTGGTATTGTAGTTCATAGAATTCGTTTTGTATTCTAGGCTTAAGGAAATATATTGAGAATTATGAGAGGAAAAAAAATTCTACAAACCTAAAAAGCAAGAAGCAGAGAGTATAGATTGCAGTTTTGAATTGTAATTGCACATATAAGTTTGAAGAAATGGCTTTTAATATTGAAGAAAATATATTGTGTGTGTACTCCTCTTTGTAGAAAAATAGAACTAGAGAGAAAGCATACATTTATTTCCTACTAAAAGAATCTAGGACCCCTCTGAGAAATGTCAGACTGCAAGGTAAAGACAGAGAAAGTCTAACATAAGCCTGGAAAATGGAATTGAGTCAGAGAGCAGGGAACAAGTGCCAAATTACAGGGGAGTTAGTTGAAGGGCTACTGCTGGTAAAATCTGGAACAGCTTAAATATCAAGATAACTATCCATGTTGATAAATTATAACCCATTGAATACAATAAGTCTCGGGTCACGCTGGTACAAACACACTAGAANGTACTGACTGTTGATAATGAAACAGAGGACAAGTTTCTTTGTGACAAAATGCCAAGAAAGTGAAAGTGAGAAGGAGAAGAGAGCATGGGAGGTAAGGAAGACGGGGAGGGCCAGAAAAAGTGGGGGGAAGGGTGGAGGGAGGGAGAGATGAAGAGAGGAAGGGAGGAAGGGAACAGGAAGGAAGCAGGAAAGGAAAGAAGCAGGCTAGGCAATCACCAGTGGGTACTAAAATCAGTTACAGTCTTCACTGTTGTAGCTATTAATTACAACAGTGAACTAGTAACTTCAAATTGGAAAAACCTACTTATCCCAGTATTCAAAATGACAATCATTAATTGCTGGGCAAACTGACATCTTTTGGCATGATACTGAGAAANACACACCATCTCTTCATCAGAACTCTATTGGAAGGCTGGAAGTAATATAGCTTATTGAAAAAAAGTACATCTATGCTATTAAAAATTGTTAGNTCTTTAAAGTGTCAATTAGTATGTTACATTCAGAAATAAATCCAGAAATTAGTCTATATTAGAACAAACTAAAATGCATTCTTATTAAGGGGAAACATTATATGAACAGTAGAAAGCTACAAAAATGAAAAAATTTAAAAGATATATGATTTCTTTTTCTTACTGAATTATCTATAATTACATATACCCTCATATGTTTTATACCCCAAGTAGGAATGATCTTCAGATTTTATTTGCATACACTTATCAGATGTTTGCAGGGAAACAAACATGGAGATTTCCCTTGTGGATTTTAGTGATGGGGCTATTGCTAAGAACCCTGCATTGATAAGTAGACATCCTGATAAGCATATTATTTTTTCTTTTTATAATGTACATAATGAAAACTGGTAAACTGAAAACAACAAAAGCACAATTAACACCTTCGGGTGAATTTACTCCATATCAGGCATTCCTACATGATAAACACAAAACAAAATCTCACAGTCACCAGGTTTAGTGATGCACACCTTTAATCCCAGCACTAGGGAGGCAGAGCCAAGTGGATTATTGTGAGTTCAAAGTTAGCCTGGTCTACACAGCTAATTCCAGGCCAGCCAGGGCTATGTAATGAGACCCTGTCTCCAAAATGATGCTGATGATAAATCTCACATTCAACCTTTGAGGTAGACAGTATCAGTTATGTAGTCCAATAGAGTTTTATTCTTGCTAAGTGCCAACAGGATGTCAGTCATTTCCAATATCCAGAGAAGAAATAAAAGTGGCATTTTTTTTTTACTGACTAACTTTAATCCTGAAGTAGCAATAGGCATTTCTCAAAATCCATTTTCTCTTTGAGATAGTCTTTTCATGCAGTCCAGGCTGGTAAAGAACTAGCAATTCTCTTACCGCTTCCTCCCACACACAGACTCCACCATGACCAGCTTCCCAAATCCATTCTTTACAGATGAGAGCCGGGACTTCTGAGATCCACTTTGGGTTCTTCAAGGACTCTCTGACTGAGCCCTATTTCTAGAAGGGAGAAGTGTTTCTTTGTTTGGCTTGGGCTCTTTGGCCAGNAAGTGGGNGTGGATTGTGCAGAGCAGGGTGTGAGGAAACTCAGCACCAAGCTCCAGTTGGAACCTCAGAGCCTTGCTGTATGCACCTGCCATCTTCCCTGGGCTTGATGTCAGGAGGAGAACCTTCCCTTTANACCAGAACATGTGCTGCTGTTGCACACTTTACAACTCATCAACAGCATCACCTGGAGGCTTTGCATCTCTGCATGCGATGGAAACAGAGTGCATCTTTTTGTCTTCCTGGGGAACATGCATCTGCATTTGGGGTGCCAGGCTAGGCTGTGTTTGTGCCACACTCCAGATTTACCTAGCTCAGGCAGACAGAGGGTAACACACCACACCTTCACATGGGCTTATACTGAGAACTGGAGGCCCAGAAGCAGCTGTCCAACTGGGACAGNACCATACAGTTTCAGCCGCAGCAGCCCAGGGATGGTGTCTTTGCCTGCTGCCTGCCACCACTTCCNGGGTAACACAGCTGGAATCTCGTGAGAGCTTGCTCCTGAATGTGATTGTGAAGAAACTGTAGGGGAACCCAAATGGATACTGTTTACAAAATGCATGGCCAGTCTCTTGAATGGCTCCAAGATGAATGAACTCAAAGAAAGGAAGCAGCATGTTCTGTATCAAAGGAGACTGGGTCTGAAGAAAAGGGCAAAGTGTGACTCTGGGCTGGTCTTGAGCTGGGAAGATGAACAAGAGAGGATCTTATCTAGGTAACTGATAAAAGTGTAATACAAACTGTTCTCTCTCCCCCCTTTCTCTCTCTCTCACTCTTTGGCTTCCATACACATGTGTGCACACATGATGGATAAGAGTGGATCCTCTTACACACTTTGGTGGATAGACCTGTCCTAGTGTCTACACTCATGAATGGTCCCTTAACCTTCAACCTGTCCTTTGCTCTCTGGCTAATAGAACATGTACATTCGACTCTATTGTATAGAGCCTGCTCGCCGGCAGACTTTCTTTGTTGGCTTAATGAATTCTTGGAAATGTCAAGGTGATAAGGAAGTAAGGTGACCTCTAGGAGCTGCAGATGCCCTCTGGGAGCTGTGGACAGTTTCCAGTGGTCAACCAGCAAGAAGCTGGGTGCTGTCTACACATGCATGAAAATGAATTCTGCTGGTGACCTGAATGAGCTTGGAAGTGAATTCTTCTCCAGGTCATGAGAATACAGCCTGGTCTACACCTTGATGGTGCGGGCAGCAGACTTGATAGACCTGGATACCTGAACCACAGAGGCCGAGGTACACTTGTGCTAAAGGCCCCAAGTTGGTGATAATTTGCAGCAATGGGTAATTAGACACAGTTACATTGCATAATGTCATCACTTTCCAAGAGTTCCCAGGATTGTTCCTTCTAGTTCCTTGTGTGTGGGAGGTGGATGGGCTGAAGTGTCTAAAAGCACAGTCTAGTCTTCCTATCATTTCACTTGCAAATACTTTCAGGATGAGGACTTTTCAACAGTGCCAGATGCCAGATGCGCACACACACACACACACACACACACACACACACACACACAAAACCCAGTTTAGTTGAGAATAAGGGTGGGCAAGTACTCTGCCACCAAGCTATGTTCCCAACCCCTAGAGTGTTTTCCAAAGCCACCAAGACAATAGATATAACAATCAGCTAAAGGGCAGGAAAGAGCAAAAGCTTTTACTTTTACTTCAAACGCCAGAGAAATGCCAGTGTTTTTTTTTCTCTCAATAGCACAGTTAGCAAGCACTTAGTTGTTTCTGTAATATGCTTGTCTGTCATAAATCTTTCAGATAATTCAAGGCTAATTCCTTAGCTGGGCTTGGTGGAAACATATCTATAATACCAGCACGCAAAAGGCTGAAGCAGAGAATCGGAATTGGAGACTAATCTATGCTACAATAGTGAGCACTTGTTTCAAAAAACGCCCTCATCCACTCATTAAACAAAGAAAGAGCCCCATCCAGCCCCTAAGAATCGCATTTGCTTTTTAACTTCCTGTGATTCCATGTCCTATCTTATTATCACTTCTATTCCCACCACTTCCCAGCTGGTTGCATTCTTTTCCTCTTTTGAGTAGTCAAGCTTATCTCCCTTTGACACTGCGCACTGAGGCGTGCTTTGTGAGGGAAAAACTGAGCTCTGGGTTCAGTGCCATCACTATCACTGGGCAGCTTTGTGGTGTTGGGCAAGCAGTTTCTTTGAGCTGGGTACAATAGTGCATCGCAGAGTTGTGGTGAGGATTACCCAGCGAAGGCGGGCAGTGAGCAGGTGCCCACCCCTCAAAGAGAAAGCACCTTTCCCAAAGCTGTCTTTGTTGCTCTCCAAACGCGGAGCACCAGAACGTCCAGTACCTTGCCTCCCCCGCCTTCGTCGCAGGGGATGCAGGGACTTGTAGTTTTAGGTCCCCAAGTCACGTTTCCTCTCAGAGCCGGACAGCGAGAGNAGGAACTACATATCCCAGCGGGCTCCGAAAAGAAAGTAGGGCTCGGAAAATCGAGNACAGCTGCCTGGTGCCTTTTTGCTCCCGACTACCCGAGTGCACAGCCCCAGTAAGCGCTCCCACCAGGCAGCGACGCTCAAGAGCCCAAAAGCGCGTAGGTGGCTGGGGCTCTCTGGCGCTCGGCTTGAGCCCTCAGGTCCACCCGACTGTGAGGCTGGGGTGGAGAAAAAGGCGCACTCCGAGCATCCTCTAGACGTGCGTTCCCTTACTGTGTGGGGGCTCCACAGGGGGCATTNTGAGCATCAGTGGGGGAGAAGTAGAGGATGAAAGATGGGGGAGGCAGCGACCCAAACAAAGCCTGCCACAAGGGGCTTTTAATCCGAAAGAGGGACCCAATCGGTTGCTGTGGGAGTGGACACAGACCACTCTGTCCCCTGCCCTTCAAGGTCCCGAAGTCTGGGCCGCTGCTCATCACTCTGTCGTCAGGCATTCCACCCCTCCTCTGGGCATCAGTAGAGTTTCCCCGGCATCTCGGCCACGCGNGGCGCTGGGGAGGAAGAGGACGAGCCAGGGACAGGCCAGGGAAGGTCACTTCTCGGCGCCGAAGGGTACTCAGGTCCCCGGTAGTTGCAAGAAAGGTTTTGCGAATGGCNGTGAGGATGCGCGNGTCCCGAGGTGGCAGCTGCTGCCGGGAATAATCCGGAGGAGAAGCCTGTAGCGGACAGAAGTCTGCAGGGAGCGCATGGCGCCTCAGCACCGAGGGCAACGANCCGATNGCTCTTGGGGCGAAGGATGTCACCGGGAGCGAGGCGCCTTCCTCTGGGCGCGCCAGGCCTGCCCAATCCTGGAGCCCTGCTCTCTGGCCCGAGGGGACTGGGGCAGGGACCCCGGGGAGCCCGTACCCCAGCTTCGCTGGCNAAGAGGAGGAGCAGAAGGAGGAGCCGGGCTGTGAGGCGCGGGCGTCGCCGCCCACCCGGCCGCGAGGAGGCGGACCTGCTCCGAGCGCCGCGCGCGCGCCGGGGCTGAGCCTTGCAAACAAGTGTCTGTGGCAGTGTCCCCGCGGCCCTCCGGCGGCCCTCGTCAAGCTAGGGCTGGCTCCTCCGGGCAGAAGGAACCGAGGAAGCCCCGGGAGCCGCCGCCTCCACCCTCGACCGGGAGACCCGTGCAAGGGGCGGCGGACTCGGCGCGGCTGCTCGGCTCGTGGACGCGGGGTCGCAGCGCGGGCAGCGCCCCGGCTCTTCCCGAACAGCTCTTGACAGAATAACGCGCGTGGCTGTCCCCACCCCTGGGAGGGGTTGCCGGTGCCGCGAGCTGCCTCCCAGTTTGCAGCGCTCTCCCCGGGGAGGATCCGCCACCGGGAAGGAGTAGAAGCCACCTGGCCGAGGCGCAGAAGTGGCTCTGGAGGGAGCCGGCGTGGGGTCCGCAGCCTCGTGTCCCCTCTGGGCGCGGCGATCGCGGATTCGCGGGCCGGAGCCAAGGCGCAGCTGGGAGCTTGCTGGCGGCGGGGCCAGGCGCACCGCGATTTGGGAGTCTGCTGAACGGTCTCCCGCGCCCCACGGGGTCCTGTAGCCCAGATCCGCGGGCTGGAAGCCACGGAGAACCGCTGCCGTGGGCTGAGGACTAACACTGTCCCTCCCGAAAGCGGATTCTGCTATGACAGCTGGGCTCCCCAAAGGGTTAACCTGGGTGTCCTCGGCAAAGTTGTCGCCGAGCCGGGAGCCCGTTTAGGGGTCACAGCGCCGCGGCTCGGGGGCCGGCCGGGTGGCCGGCGGCGGCCGTGGCTCGGCGGGACCCGCGGGGCTGGGGGGCTTCTGGGGGTGTGCGCCCCCAGCCGGCTGCCCTCGTGGATGCCTCCCGGCGGCGGCGGGCCCATGAAAGACTGCGAGTACAGTCAGATCAGCACCCACAGCTCCTCCCCCATGGAGTCGCCCCACAAGAAGAAGAAAATCGCCGCCCGGAGGAAATGGGAGGTGTTCCCGGGGAGAAACAAGTTCTTTTGCAACGGGAGGATCATGATGGCCCGGCAGACTGGCGTCTTCTACCTGACGCTCATCCTCATCCTGGTCACTAGTGGACTCTTCTTCGCCTTCGAGTAAGTGGTGGCTTCCAGATGCCACGCTCCCCTCGTCTTTCCCGGCCCCTACTTTGGCGACTTTNGTTTTCTGGTGTATATTGTTATATAATGCCAGCCCGCTCTCCTTGTTTTCCCTTTAAGGGGCTGATTTCACCCCCCTTCTTCCCCGGAATAACGCCTTGATGGGCAGGGATCCTGGGAGTAAGGAAGAGGGGAGTGGGGACACGTGTAAGCTGTGCCAGGTCACAGGCTCCAGAGCATTGGGTGGAACCAGGCAGGTGGGTTCCCTCCTCTGAGTTTGAAACTAGCACATCAGCCCAGGTGCAGCCTCCTGGGGGAGGGATGTGGGAATTTCTAAGATAGGAGTCCACAGACTTGACTTATCTCCACCCCCTGACCCCCAACCCCAGCCGCTGAGGAAGTGCGAGGCATCTTCTTAAGCCTAGTTGGCTAAATCTTGCAGTCAGTTTNCAGAATCATGAGGAATCTTAGTTATTTTAGATTGAAAGTGTTGATTACCTACAGTGTCCTGCGTGGGTAATTTCGTTTTTCCTTCTCCTTGTACCCCTGATGACCAGTCTTTCAATTACCAAGGGTGGAGCGTTTGCCCTCTTNACTTTGAAAGAAGTTCTCACAGAAAAGATCCACAATAGCTCATTCGGGAACAGGTGAAAGGTGTGAGGCCTGGAAAGGAAAACAGGGCACTGCATGGTTCCTCCTGATCCCGCAAANAACCCTTGGGGACTTTATTCTGGGGGCGGGGAAACATGTGAGTCTTTAGGAAAATCAAACTGGGCATAGCAACGATCCTCCTGCCNGCTGAAGAANGGTCTCATTTATTAGTAGCCATTAGGTAAGGAGTTTATGCTCCAAATCGATATCAGTTGCTCTGATTGAATTCAAAATTNGCAGCTTCTCACCCCTCCCCCANTCTATGCTCAATAAAAGTTACAGTCTCTATCCAAACTTTTAAAAAGGAGCATGCTTATGGGCAGATTTTCTCTGAGCTTCCCACATTCCATCTATTATAGGCATGATAATGCTTTTAGTCCTTGCCGCTTCTTCCNGCTAGGGTAATCTAAAACCTACCGTGTTCGTTTAGTTTTGTCTTTAACAAGTGCTAGGCNCTGATATTGGTGCCCCCANCTTTTGCTTATTTATCCATNACATCCCCTGCCCTCCATTTCTGATTTTGGATTGCTCAGGTGCCTCTTAGGTTAACTTTTGTGGGTGTTTGAGACTACATTGGTGGCATCTGTGGGGGGACCTGTGGGCTGGAGGGAAGGGATATGATGAGCTTCCTGTAGGATGCCAAGGAGGCATCATCTGTGGAGCTCCTGTTGTTTCCTTGGGTGCCCAGCCAGCCAGGCTCTTGTCCCCGCTGACTGGACTNCTGGAAACTGGAGGAAGGGGTGCAGAGGCTCCTGAGGTGCTTGCAGTCTACATCAGAACCAACACCCGGGAGGGAGTGATGATGCCACATGTGTAACAGAAATGCCATCTCCTCTGCAGTGGCTTTAGTTACAGGTGGCTTTAGTTGGAGAGCATTCACTGTGTTTCTATTGTCACAAAATGCTTCCAGTGGATTCGTATTGNCATTTTGACTCTTTTTGGGGATTCTAGGAGTGGAGACAATTAGATAATCTTCGTTCCAGAGTTACAGAGCGTCCGTTGTGAGTGTGCTGCACTCAGGGCNGTGAATAATCACTTTGGATGCGTATCCAAATCTTCACTGTGTGGTTAGGGACCCCCCTGAGTTATTATGCTGTATCTTTTATTTTCCTGTACAAATATAGCTTCTAACCAAATCATCATACATTCATTTTCATCTCTTGATCTCTCTGTGTGTGTCTTTCTCCAGTAGTTCCCCAAAGTCCTCACTTGTAGCTTGTTAAGATCCTCTGTTNTACCATCATTGTGCTAGCTGAGGACGGTAGGGATAACCGTGGGCTCTGGGGTTTTATTAGATCCTATTTCGGCATCATTTTTATGTCCGCTCTACGAGAGTCAGGGTGTGTATGTGGGTGTCATGCTTACTCCCCACCACCAGTGTTGCTCCAACTAGGCAACCTGAAGCTTCAAGAACNTGAGAGGCCCATCCTCGTGTTGTGCCTCAGTTGAGAAAAATCACAAGTTTTATTCAGACCCCAAGACTGTCATGGTTCGATTAGGCTTTGTCATTGTATTCCATTGCTTTGTCGTGGGCACTGACATTAAGATTTTAATCACTGCTAGAGACAGAATGAAATCAAANTACTCTAACCGAGTTTATTTGCTAGAGACTCAAAAACCAGTTAGCCACACACATAGGAAATGTGATCAAGAGGAAATGCCAGTATTATGCGTTCCTGCCCATCTTTCTCCTGATCATTCTTTATTGAACACGTACTCTGTGGTTCCCTATTTTGATTGTTTGGTTTCATGTCTCAGTAGCTTTTCATGTGAACAGTTATGTTAGGCTTCTCATTATGGTAAAAAGATCCTAGAAAAATGATTGAATGGAAGAAAGGTGCATTTTGACTCACAACATCAGAGGCTTCAGTCTCTGTGTGTCTGGCCCATTGCTTCCACACCTCAGGAAAAGAAGGGTAACATGCCGGCAGGATCGTGTGCTTCAGGAAGGCTACTTACCTCATGGCAGTTAGGANGCAGAAAGAGAGAGAGAGATGGGCCCCGCTGGACCTCCTTCCCACAATGAGGCCCCATCTCCTACCACCTCCCAAGGATGCTACCACATAAACCAACCCTTTGCCCTCCGCATTCCCAGCCTGGAACAGATGAATGAGAAAGTGAAGTCAAGAAAAATGGACTTCCCAGAGCTCGGCAACAGGTATCGGTGGTGACGTCAGCCCCTGGAGAATGGCAGAGTAGAAATGATTATTCCCACAGGAGGGATGAAGAAAGCAATCACAACACTAGCTGAGNGAAGGCTGCTGAGCACAAATCCAGTCAGTTCTCCTTAGGTTCACACCCATCCTNTCTTCTGCAAAGTGTAGAATCTGGCTAGAAGGAGAACTTTTGGAAATGCAGATCNTAAACCTCTTTCCAGCAGTATGACCCTTGATAACTGGTCATTTTTAAATAAACTTTGTGTTGGTTAGGGGTATTATTATTATTATTATTACTATTATTATTATCAAATTAACACTACCATGGGAAACNTCAATTGAGGGATTGCCCAGATCACATTGACCTGTGGCCTTGTCTCTGAAATATTGTCTTGATTAATGATCAATGTGAGAAGGCCCAGCCCACTGTGGGTGGCACCATCCCTAGGGCAAGTAAGTCTGGGCTGTGTAACAGANATAGCTAAGCAAACCAGTGAGTGAGCCAGTGAGCAGCATTCCTCTGTTGTTTCTCCATCAGTTCCTGCTTTGATTTCCCTCAACGATGGACTGGAATCTGTAAATGTCAACTGAAATAAACTGGAAGGTGCTTTTGCAGGGATTCTCAACCTGTGGGTCTTGACCCCCAAAGACCATCGCGAAGACATAGCTGTTTACATTATGATTCATAACAGTAGCAAAATTACAATTTTGAAGTAGCAAGTCAAATAATTTTATAGNTGGGGTCACCACAATATGAGGAACTGTAATANAGNGTCGCAGCGTTAGGAAGGTTGGGAACGCTGGGTTAGAGAGTTTCATCACAGCAACAGACTCTAGGCTGTGTGAAAATGAAAGTAAGCATACCCCNGCTTCCGAAATCTACAAAGTGGGATTTATAATATCTACCTTTAAATGTTAGTATTAAGAGGGACAGTATACTCAGGATGGTGTCTGGTGTGAAGCAATGCTGATTGCATGGTATAGATTGTTAGGTTAAACCTCCCAAGGAGCCTGCCTACCCTTTGAGAGTCTTCAGGAAGGGAGCATGTGGGTTAATAATCGAGAGTGTTGAGAGATCATTATTAGTNCTGAGAAAATGTGGTACTGTGCAGTCCCTCATGNGAACAGCGACCTTTATAAAAGTCCCTAGAGCCCGTGTCAGCGGTGTCCTGGATCTTACCCCTGCAGAGGGGGTGGCCTGCAGGGGTGCCAGAAGAAGTGTCCCGATCCACTCCCCGATTTCATCTCCATTTCTGGAGNGCTCTCATCTTAGNAGGGTAAGCCAGTGAAGAAGCTACCAGAGGCAACCAGCTGTAACACTTTGCTCTTTCCAAGCAGGTCAGGACTGCTTATCTTTTTGGCTGCTTTTATTGAACATATGGAGCGCTGGTGAAAAATGACAGCATTTCATAGCTGGCATTTAAGAGGGAAGGAAGGGATGCTGATGGCAGCACCATCGAGACATCTCACTGCTCCTTGTAGTTGACTACTAAGGGTCTCCTCAAAGACTGCACTACCATCATTCCCACAGCCACAGAGTGGGATTTGACAGAGCAGAGAGCTTTGTCAATTCCTTTGCCTCTGAATTATGAACGTATGTATACAGGCAGCCTATTTTGTCATGGCTAAAAATGAAAGTGAAAAAAAAAACCTTTGTTCCTAAATATTGAGATCTCATACTTACTTCTCACAGGGGTAGAAAGAGGGACCTGAAGGGGAAGCCAAGTGAGGGTCTTATTTCAGGGATCTCATGTGAGGTGAGGTGGAGACCAGCTTAGCTGCCAGACGTGACTGTGTCTCCTTGTGACAGGTTGCAGGTATTGCTAGGGTCCAAATGTGAGAATTTGGGAACATTCTCAAAATTGTCATTGCTAGAAATCCATTGATGTTTGTTTCCAAAAGCAGTGTGGGGCCAAGGAGGTGGCTCAGCAGGTGAAGAAAGGTGTTTGCAGTCAAACTTGACAGCCTGTGTTCAGTTTCTGTGACCCACATAGTTGGAGAGAACTGACTCCTGCAGGTGGCTCTGTCCTCCAAAATGCATGCCTTGGCATGCATGTACACACACACACACACACACACACACACACACACACACACACACTGTATAAACAAATCCTAAAAAGTAGTATTTTTCTTTCTCTCTATCTTTCTCTGGCCCCGCCTTCTCTCCTCTTGCTTCCCACATCTTTTGCTGACCTCTTTTCCTGTTAATTTCACTAACCCCTCTGAAATAAATGAAGAGCCATTGGAAGTCAGTAGAACTGGGGTCAATGCATGCCTTGGCAATGACACTTGGATATGTTCTTGCTAAATAAAAGTGTCACTTCCTATAATAATGATGTTGTTTTGGTGGAATAATCTTGATTATCTTGTAAGGTATTACTCTTGTAACATAGGTTCCTAGTTTGTGTTAGAGAGCTCTCTATCACTGTAGCAAAATGCCNGAGATAATTAACACATGAAGAGAGAAAGCTGNTGTTGGCCNGTGGTTTTAGAGGCTCTANCCCATGGTTTGGTACACCCATTTCTTTTAGGACTCAAGTAGGGGTCCTAGATGACAATGGTAGGAAACACGTAGTGGGACAAAACTCTTCCTTTATGGCCACAAAGCAAAAGAAGATGAGGTTGGAGACCCATAATCCTTTCTGAGAGGATGCCCCAATTATCTAAGCCTGTCTCCTGACAGCTCCACCACCTCCCGACAGTGTTACTCTAGAGACCAAACCTCTAACACATGGGCCTTTGGGGAGCATTTGGCATCCAAGATGTAGGTGAGGCTGTCTTCTGTAAATAATTGTCAGTTACAGTAATGCCTCTGACATGGATGGGTTAGCTCATTGTAGACTGGAGATGCAGCTCTTAGGACCCTGAGGGACCANCTTCTCTAGCTCCTCCTATGCAGAATGTGTCTTGTTTTCTATCTTTTCTCTGAAAACATCTGCAACATGTNGTATCTTTTGTCCAGATTCTGGTTATACTGTGTACTGCTAAATACCAGGGGGCCGATAGAAATGGTGGCAGAAACTCTCAGGACATGGCAGTAACTCTCAGGATGTTTCGAGGCAATTTTCCCTGACCACACAGTGATGGGCAAGGATATTTGTAACTCACAATGGTTCCCCAGGAATCTTAAGTAACTTCAAATTTCCATTATAGGCCTAGTATAGTGGTGCACACCTTTAATACCAGCACTCAAGACACAGAGGAACTCTGTGAGTTCGAGGCCAGCCAGGTCTACAAAGCGAGTTCTAGGACAGCCAGGGCTGTTACACAGAGAAACCCTGTCACAAAAACAACAACAAAACAAAACAAANAAACAAACAAAAACTTCATTATAATCTCTTACGTGACAAATGCCCACTTCTTTGTGNATNTGATCAACATATGCATGTTCCATGAGGGTCCTGTTCTGTTCTGCTCAGTGCTATATTCCTCTGTCCCCAGAGGTACTGGTATACAGTCCACTCAGTAAATTTGTGTTTAATTAAGTAGTCATAAATTGGAAAACTATTAAAAAACTTCCCTGTGTTTTAGTTTGAGACCGTATGAATTAATAAAATTTATAATTGATAATGGTTTGTANAACATCTTTAGCTTACCAACTGTGTTTGATGTGATTCTTCTGAGTTCAGAATCAAGTGATAACCTTTTCCAAATGTGTTCACTGAAGCAGGAGAGGTTTTCTTAGTGACTTAGGAAGCTAGTCATGGGATTAGGATGTTCATTGGCTGAGACTGCTTCCTAGTATTTCTTTATTTCTGCCCTAAATGCTCTAGGCAAATAAAACACTCTGATATCTATATATGTGTGTGTGCCCTTGTGTGCGGTATTGCACATGTGTTGTGTGATATTTTGTTTGTGTTCTGACAAATAAAGCTTGCCTGGAAATAAGAGGGCAGAGCTAGCCATTAGTTAACCATAGGAGCTTTGGGTTGTGGCTCATGCCTTTAATCCCAGCACTTTGGAGGTGGAGACAGGAAGTGATAAGGGGTTGGAGGCAAGATCTCAGCCCTTTTGGTCAGGGGATCCTATCCGGATTGGTAAGAAGTCACTGGTAGCTGCTCCTCTGCTTCTCTGATCTTTCAGGTTATTACCCCAATATCTGACTCCTGGTTTTTATTGATTAGATTAATTAGATTTATGCTTCACATGAGTGCAGGTCTAGGGAGGCCAGAAGCATTGGATACCCTGGAGCTGGAGTTATAGGCAGTTAGTTGTGAGCTGCCTGATGTAGGTGCTGGGAACCAAACATGGGTTCTGCAAGATTAGTATGTGCTCTTAACAGCTAAGCAGCTAAGCCACCTCCCCAGCCCCAGCCACCTATGTTTCGTTGTGTTCTTTCTGAGCTAGTGGGAAGTGATACTGTGTGGNATGCAGAAAAGATTCATGTAGGTTCCTAAAATAGGGTAGTGATGCTTAATTATTTAATGGACCATATCTGCATATCCTGGAGATTTTTCTTTTCTGCAGTATAATCTTGTGCATGATTTATTCATGACAGAGTTATTATGTCTTAGCAATAGAATTTAAATGAAGGATTTCAAGGAAGTATGCTATTCTCCTGTAGCTGGAGTTGTTAGCAAATCTGGAAGTGTTCTTATAGATACTTAAAATTAGTTACATCTAGGAATTGGGGTCTAATAAAATGTCCTTTTGTTCAGCTGCTCAGGTAAGGGCTGGGAACCATCTCATGCTCTTACTTAGTTGTTCCTTAAATGTAAAAGACTGATCCTACTTCAAATGTTTTGTTAAATTTGAGTCCAAGTCTTATAGTGTAGCACAGGCTGGTCTAGAACTAGAAATCCTCCTGCCTCTACCCTCCCAAGTGCTGGGGTTATAGGTGTGTGCTACACACAATGAGATCTCAAATATATTTTTCAAAACACTTTTTACTTGAGTTTTGATTGCATGTATACTTATGTGTCTGTGTGTGGGGATGTGTACCTGAAGGTNGGAAGCAGTGTCAGATCCTCTGGCACTGCAGTGACAGTGTTTGAGGCCTCTGGTGTGTGTGCTGGGAACTGAACTCCGCTCCTCTGGAAGAGCAGGACGTGCCCTGAACCACTGTGCCATCTCTCTAACCCTTCAAACAGATTTTTAAAAATATCTTTTAATTTTTAGGTTAGTATACAAAATAATGGATTTCACTGTTACATTTTTGTATTTTTTTTCATTGTACTTTATAAAATAGATGGGCTTTCTGTATCTCCAGTTTTCATCTTTTAAGGACTTATTCACAGAAAAGATTATTAATACATGCTCAAGTTTTGAGGTAGAATACTATGGGGAAAAAAAAACAACCAACTACCACTCTACTCAAGAATTGCATCAGTACCAGTGCTTCTTATGCTTTTAATTAAAAATTTTAATTGACACATAAAACTTACAGCTATTTATAGATTATCATATAATGTTTTGATTCGTGTTAAAATCAGGGCAAGTGCATCTATCACCTTAAATATTAACCATTTCTTTGCTGCTAAAACNCTCNTCTCATCACTTTTCTGGAATATTACTGTCCTTTCCAGTCTACTCATGTCCTGGATCCTTTGGCCCAGACTCNACTCCCTCCCCTGAGGTCATGGGGAGGAGGAGGCTAGTCATTCTTAGTACCTGGCCTTTTGTATTCCCAAACAGTAGGATACTTGGTTTCACGTCTCTTCAACCCTCCCTAACCCCCCCTCCCATTTCTTTCTTTTAGGTCTCAGACATGTCAGACACTACCAACCAGGCTATGACCTCAGCCCAAGCTTTTTTTTATCAACACTCTATCAAGCAATGTGTAGTCTTTTTCCCTGAAATGNTAGCATTGACTTTGTGTATTTTTAATATAAGGTAGCATCACNTTGGATACATTTACTTGTGCAGATGGCACAACTTTTTAATTTGAAATGATTTCAAGCTTCCGGAAGAGTTACAAGAATAATTTAGTCTTGTAGACTTGTGAGTCCTATCACTTGGTGGATTTCTTGCCCTCCCTTTCCCTCATTCTGTCTGTTGTAATCCCCCTGCCTCAACCCCTGATTATTAAGTTGACGTCATGCGCCTTCACTTCCAAACGCTTCAGCATATAATCAGTTCGTAGCATGTTTGTTTTTTTCTGAGACGTGGGGTTCTTACCATACAACCCATGTTGGCTTCAAATTGCAGCCTTCCCCTCTCAGGCTCTTCAAATGCTGGGCTTATAGGCAAGGCCACTACACTTGTCAACTGTGTAATTCTTAANAAAAAAAGATACTTGCTTTTGCCAATATGGTGATGTTTTCCGTTTTAGGAAGCAACATGGATACAATAATCCATCAACAAAATTTGTCATTTGTCTCAGTATAACCCATGAACTTTTCATNCAGTTNTTCATCTTCTGTTTTCCGAGCATTACTTTGGTTTTTGNTTTCTACCTTCAGCCTTGTTCTACATTAATTATATATTCCTAGTTTTCTATTTTATCTTCTTTTAAAACCTTAGGCTATGTTCTTTTCGGCTATCATTAGTAATTGCTTAAGATACTANTGTATGACCTTTTATCTGTTATAGTGCACTTGCACATAGCAGTATTGTACTTCAGAAATAACATATGTAGCTTAACACATTATCATTTCCTTAATCTTTGTACCCTTTGTATTCTTACTGTCCTGTCTTTACATCTAAACATGGTCTAAAGCCAGNAATGTTATTTTCCAGCCGTTAATAATATCTAAAAGAAATGTAAGCCAATGTATAATGAAAATGCTTTAGAACAAAACATATTTACATAAAAACACGTGTTTGTATATGTGCAGAATTTAAAATGGACTCTATATTTATCTTCACATGTTAAAATCTGGACGACTCTTTGTCTCCTTCATCCTCAGGGTCTTGCTATGTCAGCCAGGCTATATTGTCTGCATTATTTCCATAGGCTTAGAAATATACCTCTCCCCAGATGGAGATGGTAGAGCACACCCCTTAGCTTAGCATTTGGGAGGCAGNGGCAGGTAGATAGATCTCTATGAGTTGGAAGCCAGTCTGGTGTACATAGGGAAGCTCTGGCTCAAAACCACCACCTCTACAAAACAAAAACAAACCAACAGAGATATGCTCTTCTGTTTCTTATATTGAATTTGCCTTAATATAAAATTCACATATTTTAGTGGATACAATCTAGTGTGATGAAATATATACACATTTGTTTCCTTTTGCATATTTTACTGTGTGATAGCTCTCCAGCTGATTGCCTCTTTATAGTTTGTTCTCAGTAGCTGCTGTATGACATGTGTCTGTGGCTTTCTCTATATTTATCCTGCTTGGGATTTTGCTAGGATTCTCAGGTCTGTGGGTTGATATGTTTCATCTGATTGGGGATTTTCCAGTCATTATTTCTTCAGCTATTTCTTCTATCTTCTCTTTGCTTTGGTATGAATCTACTTACATATCATAGCATTTTATATAGTACCATGTACTTCACTTTACTCCATGTGTTTTCCCTTTCCTTCTTCTTTGCATTTTATTTTGTATAATTCCAACTGAGCTACCTTTAAATTTATTATTTCTGTGTTAAGCCACTTTAATATCTTGCTTTTTCTTTTGTGGAATATCCCCACATTAATTTTGTTTTGCTTTCCAGTCTTCTGCTGAAGAAACACTTGCCCAGCAATTCCANTGTCTGAGTGACCTCTGGGCTGGCTGTGTCTTCTTTGTCTGTGGGTTCTCTTTCTTCCTCCTTTGTGTGCATCATACTTGTTGATTACGTAGTAGCCATTGTGTGTAAAGGAATTAAAGAAATTACAATAATTTACAAAATTTTAATATCCTTAATGTGTGGGTTGACTCAGCCTTATTTGTACAAGTTTAATATTCCTTATCAAAAATGCTTGAGACCAGGGATTTCATTTTTTTTCTCTAATTTTGCAGTTTTTGCATACACATAACCTGAAGGTAACTTTGTAGAACCATTTTAGGAAGCTTAGGTTTGACTCAGATCCTTCTCATGAAGCCAGGTGTGGAATTTCCACCGGCTGGAGTCAAGTTGGTGCTCAGAGAGTTGGGGATTTTCATGCACTCAAAATTTTGGATTTTTGTATTAAGCATGCTCGATTGAAATGGTTGTGAGTTTGGGAGAAGCTTCAGTTAGATTCATTATCACTGGCTTTTAAAGACTTGTGGGTCAAATCGTGCTTTCTCTCTAGCCGTGTTTNTGATTTGAGCCCTGGCCAGCCAATTTCTTCATGTTTTCTAGTCTAGCACCAGTTTAGAGAACTATGGAGATTTGTCGCAGCCTTCTAGCTTGACTGACAGCCTTTTGTTTCTGCCTTAGATCCAGCCTTTTGTTTCTGCCTTAGATCCTGCCCTCAGCTTTCTGGGCCTCAGGCCATCTCTTCCTCTTGTTGCTTTGGCCCAGCTCTGGGAGGTCTACAGCCATGGCCTGGTTAAGTACCTGAGACTGGCAGACTCCATTTTAAAGCTCTGATCCTTCCATGCCTTAATTTGAGATGGGTCCCAGGAGTCCCTCAACTGTCCTCTCCTCCCCTAGACATTGNTGTGCCTTTGCTGTGTGTTGGATGAAGACCAACAGGAAGGAGTTGACTGGTGGTGCACACTTCCTCTGAGGCTGAGANTCTTTGGAGGTCTTATCCATATGACAATCCACATGCGGCCATTGATGCCAATTAAAGATATAGCTGGTTTCTCCTGTCCANGGTAGATACAGTCCTTCCTCCTGCTTTGNAAGNACGGAAGCAGCTGTTGGCCCTTTTTCTCTAGGGAAGGGCTCTTGGCATTTAGATTTCTTTGCATTGTCAGTTTCCTGACAGATTTCAAAATCCATGCTTTTGTTTCTTTCACAACTTTCAGCCTGTGAGAATTTTGAACTTAATATTGTATTTCTCATATTCCTTGATGTATTGTTTCATATATATGTGTATATATATATATATCATATTTACTGCTGTAACAATTGCTCTGTATAAACATGCTCTGATTATTCTTCACATCCCTTTTAATTCTTCCTTCTTTGATTCTGATTCTTAGAAATTGCTGACATTTTCTAGGATAGAATATGCCAGACTNCCACGTCATAGGTTATTATCTTAAAATGTGTCCTGTCTCTGCCTATAACATCCAGACTGAAATGCTTCAGTCTGAATCACTGAATGTGAGTTTAGCATGGATTCAATGATTTTACTTGATGATAAAGAAAAACTATTTACCCAAAGGTTAAATCCTGTCAATCAATCATTGATCTCAATAGCATATAATTATCATCACNATGTATAGAAATATCTTTACGACGAACAAGGTGCTTTATTACAAATCTTCACCCTTTAATGTTCTTTACTTTTTAAAAATAGATTTAACATTTTTGCCCCCTTACTCATGATACCGTGGCTTTGAAGGTCTTCTCTGGTCTTGTACTTCACTTCTGTACGGACCACCATTGTACTGGGTCTTCTCCCCATGGCTGACTTTGGTTGAAAATCAGAGAGAAGTTCTGATGACTCCAGAAGCCATAAACTCCATAGATACTCATTTCCTGATGCTGGGAAGGAGACACCACATCACTTCCTCTGCCCCAAGGGACCCAGAATGGAAAACAGGCTGACAGCGCTGCCTCTGTGCCTGTTTCCTTGCCCAGGGCTCCATTCCTCCAGTGTGTAAGGTTTTAAATTTTTTTTTAGAACAGTTTAAGCACATCTAAACACTCAATTAAAAACAGGAATTTATGTATAATCATTTCCATATATCTTCAAACTAGATTTTTTAAACCAATGACTTCAAAGTCCGTGGGAATTAGTGTTGCTGCTGAGCACTGCAGAAATGTGGTAAGGGTGCTGGGTAAGCTGATAGGGGAGGGTGTGGCCCACTGCTCTGGGGCTGGTGGGCTTGGCCCTGAGATAGCTTTATCAGTGGAGAGATTGTGGTATAAGCCCCCATTCAGGAAAGACTTTAGCCATGTGAGTCGGCTGTCTTGTGGTGGTTTTTCCATACTTCCCAAGAATTCAGGGCAACCGTTTATTTTCCCACAAAACACCAGAGTCTGTTAAAGGCATGAGTTCTGTTGCCTGAGAAAGAGTTGCCTGTCCTTAAGCTGGCTGTAGAAATAAGTCCCCAGAAGATGTGTCCTGGGTTATTTCCTGGATAAGATGTGGTGTCCTCTTCAGTTTACACCTTCCCCTTCCTCTGAGAATGAGACACTCGGAAGTTCTCTGGAATTTTTCCTGCCTTTGGCGTCTAGGATGTACATCTCTTCACTGTTAGTCATTTCTCTTCCTCCTGTGTTACATCTGTTCTCTCTTTCCCTCACATGAACTTTGCTCGCTCCCCTTCTGCCTTTCTCACTTTCTCAAACAACTTTGTATCCTTGTGATGGTGGCTCTGTTTTTTTTCTCCCTCTACTCTGGCACCTGCCCTACCCAGAAGATGCCAGTCACTGAGACCGGGAAACCCAGCGGTCTCAAAGCTTCTCCCCTTGCTTTGGGATCTGCTGCTCTCAGTGAGATCACCTCCTTTTCCTCAGAACTGTGGTCTGGACCCGTTGTCACCTCTCACCCTCTCTCCTATACCTTCCACCATCATCTCCAACAATCCTTTCCTTAATGTCTCTAGATGAGCAATTCTCAACCTGTGGGTCATGACCTCTTTGGGGGGGGTCACATATCAGATATCTTGCTTATCAGATATTTACATTATAATTCATAACAGTAGCAAAATTACAGTTATGAAGTAGCAACGAAGTTATGGTTGGGGGGTCACCACAGCATGAGGAACTGGATTAAAGGGTCACGGCATTAGGAAGGTTGAGAACCACTGCTCTAGACTGTGTTTGTTCTTCCTGTCTCTGGACTTCCAATGTACTGACTTTCAAACATTTTCGCCATTTCTTTGACATTCTTCCTATAGCAGCATGGATCCAAATCCCTCCTCTTGAATCTGGGTCGCCTGTGTGAAGAATGACATCTGGCTGAAAGGAAGTTGTGTGATTTCCAAGGCGAGGTTAGGAAGCACGATGAAAGATTCTGCCCGATTCTTCCATGCATGCTCTCTCTCTTGTCCTCAGAAACATGCTCCACTGGAACTCTCAGCTGCCGTGTAAGAAGGTCTGGCCGCCTAGACGCCTCCTTAGTCCAGAGCTTGTGTAGAGTGTAGACCACACAGAGAGGGAGCCCCTCGCCCAGTGAGTGAGGCATCACGTGATTATAATTCTGCTATACCCACTAGATGATTCTCTCACCCCCAAATCCCTGATCTCCCCACCCTTTTGTCTTTTGTCTACTGAAAGCTGAATGCAGCAGGCAGGGGTGATCCCTGCTAAGCTCTGCCAAAGTGGCAGCTTTGTGAATAGAATAAAGTTGTCATTGTTTTAAGCAGCTATGTTTAGGGAAGTTTAGACAACCATAGTAACTGGGAAGCCATGGCCAGGAGTTCTCAAATGAGATGTTGGGACTGTCTGGCACGTGTCAGGTCCGGTAGGGCGGGGTATTTGGTAATTAATATGTGACTCCAATAATTAAGAAAACCCTCTCAAACTTCAGCGCTGTAACTTGTTGCTAAGTATTGGGCCCATTTTTCTCATTTCCTTCCTTATCAATGACTGTCCATGAGTGGGGAGGGAAGGAGCCACCACCAATAAGCTCATGCCCAGTTCTGGTTCTTCCTTGGAGATGTGGTCCTGGTGAGAAGCCACTTCACCATTAGTGGCCTTGGCTCTTACACTCCGTACCAGGATAGCTGCCGTGCTTCCTTTCCCTCTCTTTCCTTGCTCCGGCTTCTAAACCTCTAAGTTCTCTGCCATTGGGAACTTGGGCACCTAATGTGGCAAGTAAATTCATGTAAACCTGTTTATACCTGATATTNAGGACCTTTCTACTACTCTAAGAATAGATTAATATTGAGGACCTTTCTACTACTCTAAGAGTAGATTAAGCATGGCAGGTGAGCAGCTCTGTTACCTCAGGTCTGTCTGTTGAATTTGGAGGAGGTTGAATGTAATCATCAATGTAGTGTGCCAGGAGGTCCAGCTTCTCTCAGATTACGGGGGACCAGGGACCAGGTTTACCTGCCTCGGTGGCTTGTGGCACATTAAGGTCTTTTCTGTAATAGCCTGTGATGGCCTCATGTTCTGCAGAGTCACATTTCTCCTACACGTGTAGATGACCCGCCAACTAATGATTCCCAGTGATTTGATCTTTTGAGTGGACCTTGGGTTCGCATAATCAAAGCAATTTATCATCTTGAATGGTTCTATTTTAGGACCTTTTAATGCCATGCATTTCCCATACAGGCTTGATGGTAGATAAGAGCGTATTTTGAACATATTAGTCAAAGTCCAGTTGAATTCAGCAGCTATATATGGTCTATTTATCTTTCTAAGCAGGGAGAAGAATTCTTTTCTCCCATTACCTCACACTTATGCGCTTCATTTGAGTTTCCCTGTTTCTCCTTAAGATCACACCCCATGAAAATTAAACTTTGGAATGGTCTCAACACACACATACAAATGGTGATTGCCGCCGCGTTTAGGAGATTTACTTCATCAGCGTTTGTGTTCTTAGACCATTAGCTATAAGTGAATCTTTCAAAAGGCTTGCTGCTGACTTTTTAAGGTAAATAACTACTGAATGTTCAAGAAGCCCATTTGTCCATCCTAAAATTATTAATCAGGATTAACATGTTTTTAAATCACATTTATTTATTTATGTATCTATGTGTGTGTGTGTGTGTGTGTGTGTGTGTGTGTGTGTATGTCAGAGGACAACTTGCAGGAGTTGGTTCTCTCCTTCCGCTATGTTGGACATGGGGATTAAAATCAGGTCACCAGGCTTGGTAGCAAACATATCCACCTGCTGGGCCATCTTGCTGGCCCATGGTTTTCTACTATGTTTCTTGTTGAGTTCAAAAAGAAAAAAATTAGAGTCTGAGAGGCATAGCTAATTTTGTTAAGAAAGCTTGCATAGCACGTGTAAGGCCCTAGGTTTAATTCTCAGCATGGGAGAGATAGTATTACATGTTGAAGGTAAGCTTTAACATTCTGTGTTGTTATTTAGAAGTTTAAGTAGCAGCCTAGTGCAGTGCCCACTAACCACGCCCTCCTGCCTCTTGGCTGTGGATGCTTATAATATAATGAGTGGATCCATGAAGATGCTGTCATGTTCTTGTATGTGATGATGAGATTCCTACTTATCCTTATGTGAACCGCCAGTTTGGGGAAGTTGCCTGGGTCTGTATCTATACCTAGAATTGGCCCTTATTG
>LZPO01066361.1:185058-198391 GCA_001675575.1 Neotoma lepida | reverse complement strand
GCTGATTAATACAAGCTGTTCACTTGACACACATGTATATATGTCTCTGCGTGGGGGTAGGTACAAGTGTATACAGCTGCCCAAGAAAACCAGAGGTGTTNGGTCCCCTGAAACAACAGGCAGTTGTGAGCCACCAGTCTAGGTGCTAAACTCACAAACTCANGTCTTCTGCAAGAGCAGCACACATTCTTAACCACTGAGCCAGGTCTCCAGCCTGAGGAAAGCAGTCTCAATGAGAACTTAGCTTGACCACTTTGGCTTGTGGGCTTGGCTAGGGGNGTTGTCTTGATTGTTAGTTGAAGTGCAAAGAAGCACCCAGAATTTGGGCAGCACCATTTCAGTATTAGAGCCCTCTGCTGTAGAAGAATGAAGACAAGTAGCTGAATATGAGCATCAAGCAAGGATCCAGAAGTTTATTCTCTCTGTGCTCTTGACAGTGGATAGAATGCTTTGGCCACCTTTACTCCCTGCAGATGATAGGCAGTCACCTGGAATCATAAGTCAAAAAAAACTCCTGTCTCCCCAAGTTTCCATTTCTTGGGGCATTTTATCACAGCAACAGAAATTAAACAAGCACAGCATGTTTATGACACAAATTTAAAGAACTCAGCATTAACACTAATCGTGATTTTGGCAGGTTTGAATGACACTTTAGCAGTGCACAACACCTGTGCCTGGTGCTCTATCTGCTGCAAACAGAGCAGGGCATTCACTGCAATATTATTATCTCCCAGAGTTCTCAAGGTGTTTCCCAGCCTGCACTAGCAGGACACAGGAGACAACCCAGCAGGCACCTGACTCAGATTACCNGGTCTTCTTGAAGATGCGTGGTCCATGTGTGCAACAGTGGTGNTCTGGAGATGCCATGAGGTGGGCAGGCGAGTCAGCCACTATGTCTTGTGGTAGAAGGGCTGAGGAACTGAAAGGAAGAGAGAAGCAGGAAAGAAGCATTCTAGTTCTGATGTGACCTAGGCTGGGGACATCTGCCNGGCTGGCATACCCTGTCACCTCTCCTCTCCACACTCAGATGAACCTGGTAAATTGNACATGCATTTGTTAGCTTTTTGTAGGGTGAGTTTTCTTTGGGCATTTTCTTTGGTATGGTGCTGCTGGGCCTTCTACTTGGTTGGTGGTAGTTTCTGGTTCTCCAAGCTTTAGTGTACTTGAAACCTGCTGCAGGTGTTTATGNTCTTCAANACTTGCAGCATCCAAACCACCGCTCCTCCTGTGATTCCCTGGCCATCTCTGGACCGTTGCTGTTTCCTTCATGAGGGAGAGAGAATGTGATTTTTCTTACAACCAACTGGGAATACAAGTGGCTCTTATTCAAAAGAAAATGACTATGGGACACGGCATTTCCCCTCCCATGAAGCCCTTGGTCTCTGAGAGGAACTTAGGGACAGAAACATGTTGGTCCTNTNTGCCTCTGAGNAGTACCCGTCCTGTACTTATCTCAGTGTTAAATGACATCCTTTGATTCAGCTGCTACACACCAACCCCACCCCATTAATCTGCCTGGTGGGGGAAGTGGAGAATTAACAGTAGGTGTCAGAGAAGGGGGAGAAGGGAATGGGAGTTTTGCTTTTTTGGCAAAGGCTTTGGTTTCATTGGAGTGAAATTGTGTTTGCAGGTTGCTGTTCCTGTTAGGAGAACACACGCATTCTTATTGCTAGTGACAGCTTCTTCTGAGCCCCATGTCCCAGGAAACCACTGGTGTATGCCATCCTAGATCCCAGCAAGGAGCTTGTTAGAGCATGAGCAAAGACGGTCCCAGAAATGTGTCCTCTCAGCCCTTGCTGTCTTCATCCAGTTGATTTGCCTTAATGATGCAGGTGCCAATCACATGGTTGTGGTCCAGCTGGCTCTCTCCTTGCCCAAGCTGAGCTGAAAATCAGTGGGAAGAGATTGTAAGCCTGGCTTTTAGGTCATTCCCTCCCTCCCTCCCCACAAGGCTCTTAACTGTAGTTAGTCACCTTCTGCATGGGGTCATGGGTTCTGTAAAAAAAACGGAAGGAAGTTCACTGTTCACAGAGCTGTGAGTTGCACTGAGTAATGTAATTTACCTGCCAGAACTTGGTGACCTGTCAATAATAAAACAAAGGCAGAGTATTCTCATTTCTCCTCATGGCAATTTACACTCCTTTGTAGTCAGAGTGTAAGCAGAGAAAAGAACTGATAGTTACAGCTACTCTGTTAATCACTTTCCTCTTGGAAATTTGCCAAGGCTTAAGAATTGTTTGGAGAATTTGATTACCCGAATGGTTCATGCTCTCCTCTGCCTTAAATCACTGTGAAGTCCAGTTGTCATGAGTAATTCATGATGCACGCTGGTGACAAGAGTAGGGCTTTGATGCATACTTCGTTGGTACCTGAGATGGCTACAAATTAGGACTCAGTGGCTAGGTGTTTGTTGGGNCTGAGAGCTTGGGTTGAGTGAGATTCATGTGTTTGGCCACAACAGAGATGGAACCCAGAGCCATGCTGGAGTTCTGGAGTGAGACTGTTAGCTGGTATAGCAAGATCTGTTTATGCAAGATTAGCCAACGTCACCTGGGAATGTGATTTTCCTGGAAGTGGAATATCAAACTGGAATTTGGGTTGAGAATTCCAGAGAACTACCCTATAATACATTAACANAGATGGATGTAGGCAGGAGAGATGGCTCAGCAGTTAAGATCACTTCTACAGAGGACCCAGGTTCTGTTCTCAGCACCCACATGCCAACTCACACACAACTCCCTGTAACTCCAGTTCCGGAGGATCAGATGCCCTCTTCTGGCCTCCATGGGTACTGCGTACACACATGATGCACATACATACAGGCAAGTACTTAAGTATAACACATAAAAGTAAAATAAATGCTGAAGACTGGGTTGCCCTTTCTTTCTGTCTTTATTTGTAAGCAAGAATACATGGATCATGAGCAGCAATTTAACAACATTTCCCAGAATCTTACTGTCATTCAAATGCTTTATCAATGCATATTTTATAAACCTGAAATTATAAAAATGGGGCTTTACCGTCAGCTGCTGGTAGGCAGTGTTCACCTCAGAAGTTGTTGCATTGAGATCACTTCAGGATTCCACACATAGATGCTGCCTCAATTCTGTGTTCTTGGTTTTAGTTACTCCCTGGGAGTCTCTTCTGTTTCCAACTGCCTGCCCAACAAATGCAATACGGAGAGAGTACCCAGCCCTGACCACTGGGTCCCAGTTCTCTGCTGAAGTGTCACAACTAGGGTGTTATGGAAATCTGGCTCTTGAGACACCAAGTGAGATCCGGAGAACTCAGCTTTATTAGTGTCTCACTAGTGGGCAATGGACTGTATCCAGCCCCAGCCTGCAGTTTCTTACAGCTTTTATAGTTTAAGTGAGTNTTGACTTCTCTGTCTATGTTGACCATCTGAGGATGGTCTCTGGGCTCCNTGACACCAAAGGGAAGTTTCTGCTGTCGCTTAAGCAAGTTTACAGATGCAGATGTAGCCATAGCCATCAGGACATTCTGTCTTTAGTAAACAGGGTCTTGTTTATTAACTGGACGGCTGTGTCAACTGTAGTCTTGCAAACACTTGCTTTCTCAAGATAAGAGGAAGGGGGCTCAAGCCAGAGTACAAGAAGGCAGGACTCACTAAAATTTTAACCCATCCTGGTTCTACTCAGTCCTGTAGCTCTCAGACAGAAACGATTAAGCGGGGCAGCAGCTGGCCTCTGCTAGGTGCGTATTCAAACACTAAACATTTAGCATATATTTTCTGGAGCTGGGATTCTTTCTATCTCCAGGGCAAAGCAGACAAAGCAAAACCCCCAGCCTCAAGTGTGATGGTTAGTTTCCTGTCCACTTGATGCATGCAGGCTTTGAAGGAGAGATGAGAAAATCATGATTCTGCTTCATGTCCCACCCCCATCCCCCACCCCCTGCTCCATACACTCTGGGCTGACGTTTCTCTTTCTGAATCAGTGAATGTAAGAATCTAGTAATTGACATCCATTCGTTTCCAAGCCTAGAGGAGTGTTGAGGGTAGGCAGGAGGGATGATTATTCAGGGTAATTTTACATAATTGTTAACATCGTCTTTTTCCTTCTTCATAGTTCCCATGGTAATATTTTTTTCCATTCAGCTTAGCATTGATCTTGTGGGTTTTAATTAGACTCTAATAGTCCCCAGGAACAGAGAGTGCTATGATTCGTTAGCATTGAATAGATTTAATGTTCGTTGATGTTAGACCCAGTTAAATGGTGGAAAACCAATCCTATTGGTATCTGTTACTTGTTGGGTACGATGACCAGAACATCATGAAAAGAGTTAATAATACATTATTTGGGTTTTATTTCTCCTCAAAAGTGTTCATTCAAGACTCCTGTAGGACTCTGTAGTAAAGTGTTCTTTTAAAGAATTCACAAAAGGAGACAGACTCCCTAGGTTCCTAGACTGAGGGCCTTCACCCTGGACAGGAGAGCATGTAAGGTCATTACAAAGANACAAGACTCCAGCTTCATCAATAAAGAACATGCTGTAACCTCAGCANACTGTTGCTTGTGTGTGTCAGGACTGGTTTCTAAGTGCCCACGAATCCTCATGTTGCCTTATGACTAGACAAACAGAGATGCAAGCACAGGCCTTTCTGCACACATGATAGATTGCCCTCTCTCCATTGTGAGGCAGATAGTTGCTGTGTGGTTCAAGCTGGCCTCTCACTCATTGTGTTTCTCCTGCTTCAGCCTCCTGCATGCTGGGATTACAAGTGTGGACCATTGGGTCCAGATTCTACACAATAGCTTTCTCCAATGGCTTATTCTCTCAGGAGTCAAAAGATATTTTTAATAATACAGCTACTACTGTAANGGATATGCTTAATGTTTTGTTCTTTAAAAATAGTGTTCCCATGTCTGAAAGGGTCAGAACATTGCTAACTATCATTGTTTATTCACAAGTGAACTTTAGAGATAAATGTAGAATGAAAGGTTTTTCCCAAGGAGTGAATTGTTGACNTTTGTCCTAACATAGAAACGGTGTCCTTTGGCTGTGGTTCCTTCACTGAAACATCAGAAGTCTACATGGCTCTTCAACGGTGGCACCAAGCTTCACTTGACAGAGATGTAGTCTCTCTCCAGATTCACTTCTAGTCCCTGCCCTGCCAGCCCGAAAAACTGTCTGACATGATAGGAGGAATGTAACTTTGGTTTCTGTGTTGGTGAGGGGAGACTGTGACCGTNTTGGAGGACCCATGTGAATCATGTAGAGAAAGGCGCCTCCTGACCTATGACGCAGGGTGTGGGCAGCCTGGGCTGTGCCCAGATGACCCTCAATCATAACCAGCACCCATCCACCAGCATGAGAAGATGGCATTTTAGCAGTTTGCAGCTAAACTAGGGAGTGTCTCAGGATCGGAGCCCCCAGAATGAGAAAGTTTGGAGAGCCCGACAGAGGGTGGTGGCCTGTGTGCACCTGGAGTTGAAAAGGTAGCTGGGGACAATTTGTGGGCTTCATTCGTTTGAATTGATCCACCCACACAAAGCTGGCATGTGTTTGTAAAATCCAGTTCCCCCCAAGGCTCTGGGAATACTGCACAAGAAGGGGCAGAAAAAAATAGACTAGCCAGAGGAAAAGGAGGTGTGTCTCCAAAACACTTTTCTGGATATGACAGGAGCATTGCACTCATGAGCTCACTGTAGCTGTGGTTATCCACATGAGACNTGCACAATATTAGGCCCATCAGCATTTCATCATGGAATGGAGAGGATGCATGAGGCCCCACCCTCCCTGAGGGACTTTTGACAGTTAATGGTGACTGAGAGAAGGAGTGTTACTTTCTATAGTGATGTAGCCATTGAAAAGTTGCCCATACAAGCAACCCTCTTTAAACTCGGGTCGCGCGCGCACGCGCGCGCGCGCGCGCGCGCGCGCGCGCACACACACACACACACACACACACACACACACACACACGGGGGAGGGGAGTAAAAGCTGGAGAGGAACTTGGGAAGAAGGGCTTCAGCCATTAGAAGAAGGAGGAATGGAAGCATGTAATAGGAGGTGAAAAGGACTAATTCATTATACACATATGACACTGTCAAAGAATTTAGAAAAATAACTAAATCTTTTAAAGTCACTCTGTATTATGTGTCTATTTCTCAAAGAGTGCTGTTAATGCCTGATTTTTAAAAATGCTTGAAGTCTAGCAGTAAGAGGTTTGAAGGAGCTTGCTGCTTGCAGAATAAAGCAGAAAGTTCTCCAGGGAGGGAAAGGGTCACTTAGACCTCATCTAACCAAGTGTTCCGCTCCAGGCGGAACCCCTTCTGTGGAAAAGTTTCCTAAAAACCTGGAAAGGACCAGTTCCTGGCTGTGCATTTGAGTTATACAGAGGCAGAAAACGGTGTAATGGGGCCTGGGGGTGTAGTGTGGTGGCAGAGTGATCCAGGGCCTTGCATTGCAACCCCAGCACAGCACAGCACAAAACAAAACCAAGTCTTGGCACAAGCACACTCTATGTGCTCCTGAGGGAGAATACATTAGAAAAATAGAGACAGTCTGAGGAGACGGTTAGAGGGGTCTGCCTCAGCAAGGAGTGCTGGTCATGGGTCTTCTTTCTATCATGTCTTCTATCCAGTTAGTGCAGGTCTATAACAGCGGAAGGCTCTGGAATCCTCCTTTCGATTGGTTCTGGTTAGAGACAGGTCAGTGTCCGCTTGGTCTAGAGAACCCCTTTCCTGAAGATAGCCACACTGATGGGTTCAGCAAGAGGCAGAGAATGGCCAGCTAAAGCACCTTCACAGTTGATGTTAGGGACTCTGATGACATCACTGTGTGCTCCTGGTTTTGGGATGAGAAGTGACACAAGCGTTCCTCGGGCATGGGAAATTCCCAGGTGGTACAGCTGTACTTTTTACTGGAATCACTAAGCTGTGGTCCAAGTCCTGCTTTCTAGCCAGGAGCCAGGCAAAGAAGTGTGAGCTATTTGTGTGCAAAGTCTTGAATACACTTGATGTAAATTTCTGCTCCCTGTTGTGAATAATGACTGATACAAAAAACAGCTGGAAAGGAGACATCAGGTTATAACTGGAGCAGGACAAAGGAAGCAGGACAGATGCTGTGGGCTTTGGAACTCTGTTTCCTTAATGCATTGTATGTGCAGTTTATTACCAGCCTACCCCACTGCCTGGATGGTTTCAAGGCATTCTGATAGGTTGAACACACACACACAAACACACACACACACACACACACACACACACACACACACCAAACCCCAACAAAGCAAGAGCAAGGCCTAGGGAAGTTGGCTCAGCCAGCGGCTACCATGCAAGCATGAGGCCCAGAGCATACCAGGTATCGCTGCATGTGTCTATAATCTGAGCAATGGACAGACAGAGATAGGAAGGAAGATCCCTGGGACTTGATGACAGGCCAGTCTAGCCGAACTGGCAAGCTCCAGGTTCAGTGAGGAGTGCTGTTTCAAAAAATAAGATGGAGAGCAATTGAGGGAGACACCCAGTGTTGACCTCTGACCTCCACCAACATGTGCATGGGCAGATACACACATGAATACACACATATATGCACACAGCGGGGAAAGGAGCATGCTCCTGGATCCTGAACCCCAACCCCTAGTTATTTTTAATAGCAGCTGTATTTTGAGTTAGTGTCTATTAGACTCCCCACCTCTACCCTTAAGACAATATCCTCTTTCTGAGTAGAAAATAAACAGTAAGAGAATATCTGTTGAAGTTTGGGAATTTGTCTATGTGGAGGCCAAGGTGAAGACTAGGGATGCAGATGCTGTCAGTAGTGGGTAGTAGTAGGCAGCCATGTGACGGTCACTGAGTGGCACCTGGTTCTAGCCTGCAGGAGTCACCTGGGGTTGCCTAGATGTGTATAAGAGACGATGCTGTCAGTAGTGGGTAGTAGTAGGCAGCCATGTGACGGTCACTGAGTGGCACCTGGTTCTAGCCTGCAGGAGTCACCTGGGGTTGCNTCTTCTGGCAGCACTAGCCACAGTGCTGTGATCTAAGCCTCCAGAAGTAGACATTTGTAGCTTGCAGAAGTCATCCATGAGGTTTGAGATGTTGAGTCTGCCANGAACTTGGGACCATTCATGCTTTAGAATAACAGAAGCCCTGTTGGGTCAGGTCTGTCCCACCATGTGACAGTAGCAGCCAGGGAGCCTTGTGGGGCCATCTGACAGCTTCATTTCCCTTGACACAACTCATTGCTAATCCCCATCTTCAAAGCGTCTCGGAGCATATTTATAGCTTCAGCCTCTTCAGTGCCCTCTGCGATAAGTATCAGGAATTTTCCACTGCTGTGTGAAGTTAGTACTTCCTCAAATGTATCCCGAATCTGCCTCCATCCGCTCTGCCGGGGCTCCCGGCTCAGCTCATGGCTCTTAGAGCAGGTGGGCATGCCCAGGCGTTCTTTTCTGAATNTGTTTTCGATTGGATACACTGGCGGTCTCCACATGATAGAT
Organism: Neotoma lepida; assembly: GCA_001675575.1. NCBI lineage: Eukaryota > Metazoa > Chordata > Mammalia > Rodentia > Cricetidae > Neotoma > Neotoma lepida. The sequence continues at coordinate 189,927 of LZPO01066361.1, read as the reverse complement.
GACCACTCCTGCCTTATTCTAGGGCAGATCCTGTGAGAATTNCAGCAGCAGAATTCCCTTCAAGACATAAGCCTGTGTGCTATTCTGATCTAGCAGGAAAATCCCTTTATCTCCNTGCTGTTGTGGAGCTGTCTTTGACCACACCAGGAGGAAATCACAGCACAATGCTTGGGTTTTCAGATATTCCTTACAAGGCGCAGATCTGGGGATTTTTTTTGGTTAGAGAAGGAGGTTCATCCTCAGGCTCTGAAGATCTCCCAAGAGCCTTTCTGGAGGATTCAGCTCATCTTTGCTGTTTTCTTCTCAGAAACAAGAACTGCTATTTGGAACACTCCCTTTCAGCTCTGTTTTGATTTTACTCTTCACACAGAAAGGGAGAAAATGAGAGGCTGAGTTTGAGGTGTCCCAGCCCTGAAGGATCTGCAGTGGCTTCTTCCCACAGTCAGCACCTGTGGACTGGATTTTGGGGACCCATTGTAGGGTATTGGGTGCTGAGTTGCTAGGATGGATCTGNCTGATATTACTTAACTGTGACCCTCCACAGCAGTGGTTCTCAGCCTTCCTAATGCTGTGACCCTCTGATACAGTTCCTCATGTTGTGNTGACCCCTAACCATAAAATTATTCCGATGCTACTTCATAACTAATNTTGCTGTTGTTATGAATTGTAATGTAAATATCTGATATGTAGGATCTCTAATATGGGACCCCCCCAAAGGGGTCACGACCCATGGGTTGAGAACTGCTGCTCTAGATCCTGCTAATTTGGCCATCGGTATTAACCATCTCACATGAACTTTCATAGCTCTGCTGTAAGTGATATAGGTGGAAGAATTTATAAAACTTCTTTTCTTTATCTTATTCTACTGTGGTTGAAAAATCACTGTAGTTAACACTTTCATAGTTTATTCAGACCAAGAACTGCTGAACTGTTTTCATTAGGTGTTCCATTTCTTAGTTTCAGATAGTGGTGTCCAGTTAATATTATTAATTTATTTAGTGATTGTNCCTACTCTTCAATTTATACTTGAGGTCNATTTTAGCNAATATAAGTGAAACCAGCATTTGTCCAAATAAACTGTTTTTCCNNTTCANTGTAATAAAGATTTGTGGGAAATGATCACAGCTCATTTCCTACCTGATTAAATTACCATTGTCTTTTAACAAATTATCATAAAGCTTAGTGGTTCTATCTATTTTTAATTAATTATCTATTGTTTTAAAATTTTGTGTGTGTGTGGTGTATATGGTGGTGTGTGTATGTGTGTGAGCATGAGTGTACCACAGCACNTATGTGAAGGGCATTGCAGGAGTTGGTTCTTACCTTCCACCCTGTGAGTCTCAGGGATTGGACTCAAGTGGTCTAGCTCCTTTACCTGCTGAGCCATCTCCTGACCCTCTGTTCTCAGTATAAAACCATCCTAAATGGCTCCAACTTCCNCTCTCCTGCTGCTTCAGTCCCCATGGTTTTAGTGCAGCAGTTTTCACGGCTATTCTGTGTGGTTTCCACCTGACGCTGTCACCACCGGACTCTTCTGCCCGGGGCTTCCTCACTCAGAAGTCCCTCCCATTCCTCATGGGACCACCGCTCATGCTGTGGGCCTTTCTGTAGCCAGATTCTGTGTCCTCCAGCCTCCAGAACCAGAAACGAGGAAGCACGGAAGCTGGGGCCAGCTTTGGAGGTGGCAGAACTGCTTTTACCACATTCCCTAGGTCATGCAAGTCACCAAGGCCAGCCCAGACTCCAAGGGAGAGCAATTAGATTTTTATCTCACAATAGTAGGAGCCAAGAACTTGTAGCCATTTAATCCACCTTCCAACCTACTNAAAATAAATAAATAAATGACATTTTTCACTTTCTTGTTGAACCAATGAACAACAAAAAAATTAGAAACACAAAAGCACGTTCATTTTTTCCCACTGTGCTGCTTAATGTCAGTTTATATTGGCTCCAGATTATTTTTTTAGTTTAACTTAAATCTAAAAATGTCCCCCTAGGGGCTAGAGAGATGGCTCAGTGGTNAAGAACACTTGCTATTCCTTGAAAAGGACTGGGATTCNGTTCCCAGNACCCACACNACAGCCCACAANCATCTATAACTCCAGTTCCAAGGGATCCAGTGCCCTCTTCTGGCCTCTGCAAACACCAGGTACACACACACGGTATACATCCATACATTCAGGCAAAATACTCATACACATAAAATAAAAATAAATAAGACTTTTTTTTAAATGTCCCCTAAAGATTCATATGTTAAAGGTTTGATTTCCAGGATCTAACATCATCAATANTTTAATCTATTGATCACTTCATAGTTCATGGGAGAATGAAGGGACCTAGTTTGAAGAAGTCAGTTCATGGGATGCAAGACTATGAAGAACGTGTCTTGGCACATCTGTTTCCTGGCCAGTGTGAGGTGAGCAGCTTTGCCTCATCACGTGGTCCCCGCCATGTTCTTCTACCTCCAGGAACAACAGAAGCAAGTAAACTTGGAGCAGACCCTCTAAAACGTGAGCCCAATAAGCTTTTCCTTTAGTTATATTCTCCTGAGGTGTTTTGTGACAGANCTGAAAAGTGAGTATATAACACCTAATCTGTCATAAGTCTGTGCACACACACGTGCCAACTTTAAAATTACAGTATTTGAGGCCCTGATTCACTATTTTTCATAACCACCATTCCAGGAATCATATCCTAAGAAACAAACTTTTAGGGGAACAGTAAGTCACAGTGAGTGCCATGAAAGTACCCAAGCGCACGAAATCAAGAGCCTCACCCTTAGCAAGGCATTTTCTCCAGAAACCATGGGGGAAAAAATGAAATAAAATAAGATAGAGCCATCAGTCCTGGAGGAGCTGATATGAACCATAGCATCNGGATAGTTAATCCGAGTCTTTTAGCAAGAGAGGGGAAGAAACAGAATTCTCTCAAGCGCGGCCTCCCGTGCCCTGCCATGAGGCTCTCGTTAAGATGGAATGCACAAAGATATTCTCTCCCTGTGGGCACATTGGCCTCTGTGCCTCCATCTCTCTCCAGAAGCCTAACTTGGGCGTGTTGAGAGAGATAGGAAGAGGAGCTTCCAGTGGCCTGGCAGGTAGCCTGAGAATTTGTTCTGTCCTTGCCTGACCCTGAGTGTATTCCCATCTACCTGTGTGAATGCATGTGCCAGTGGTGCTGGCTCCCAGGGCAACTGAGGCCTCAAGTGTCATGCTCTTGGGACAGCCCAGTGCACACTGTGCCATAGCATCTGCTGTTCCGTGAGGACACCAGCCCATTGAAAGAATGTGAACCCATTCCTTGAGGCCGGTCCCTGCCGCATTCTGGGCTTAGGGCTGTGGCTAGCACATGGTAGGCATTCAGGAAATGTTTGCTGATTCAGCAGTAAATGGCAGAGGTCCCATGTGCTTCTAAGGGGATGAAAATGGAATAAGTTACAAAAAAAAATGGGAAAATTTCAAATAAAACTAAAGCCAGTGAGGCCATGAAGTGGTTGCCTACCTATGGAATAAGTTGATCGTCCAANTGGCCAAAGGCTTATCACCCCTGCCTATGGCTTTATACCTGCCTGCTTCCCCTGCTTGAATCTGGGAACTTCAGAAGGTATATCCCTACCAGTGATTTGTAAACAGTGTTTCCATTTATTTTGAGGGAGATCACAAACTTCTCACGCTGCCTTTTTTTTTTTTTGACGATGGACGCTTTAGTGTTGTGCTATAGTCCACATGCTAATGGTTCATGTTAAAGGTGGCTGTTGGTATATTTGGAGTCATACAATCATTAGGTCATTTTCATAATCTCCAAACGAGACCCCATACCCACCATGACACTCCCTATGCTGTCTCCTTCAGCCCTAGGCAGCCACACTCTATTTGGTGTCTTTCTAGGCTTGCCCATTCTAGACATCTCGTNTAAGTGGAGTCAGACAATAATGTGGTCTTTCCTGACTCACTTCTCTTATGATAAGCATAGTATTCTCATGTTGGGACACAAATCAATTCCTCCTTCCTTTTTATGGTTGAACAATATTCTGTCCCGTGCATCTATCATGCTATGTCCAGCCATTTGACATCTGGTTTGTTTGCATTGTTTGGGTTACTATGAACAACTCCTGAAAGATTTAGAACTATGTGTCATATGACCCTTCCGGGACAAGAGAAGAAAACTTCTTATCTAAAATGCTAGGATAGATCATGGACAGAAAGGTTGGAAAGTCGTGGCTGTTAGAAGGAATCTAAGGACTTCTGAGTTACAGAAATTGAAGTACAGCATGGAGGAAGAACCCTGGAGGAGGGGCTGGGAGGGAAGGGTGGCCACTCAGGAAGATTTGCTGGAGGGAGTCTAAGGCATGGGTNCNTCTGCCTTGGGTCCAGTCTTTCTTAGCTGGCTCATGTAGGAATTGCAAATCCCAGTGTCTGCTCACAAGCATCCAGCCCTGGACAGTGGGTTAGCAAGGATGGTAGCACATTCTCAAAAGACTGTTTGATGCTGTGCTTTCACTCTGTGACTAAATAGAAAGACCCAGCAGGCAGCATCAGCCCTCCCCTCAGCTGCTGCTTCCAAGAGTCAGCTCTGAGGAGTGGCCCTGCTAAAGATAGAAAGTGGNTGTCCCTGCCCCAATGGAAAGAGGCTGTTTCCCAAGAGTTGCAAGCTATATGGCATTCTATGGAGCCTGCAGACAATAATGCACCTCCAAGGAGCTGTGTGCTAGCAAGTCCCTGGTTCTTGCCTCTGTGGNCCCTAAGGATAGAGCAGGGTTTTACAACTATGATCTCACTTAAGAAGAAATAGGAAGAAGGACTTTCTTTTCTATTGCAGGTCATAGACTGTTGCTGACACTCCCACACCTGGACTATTGCTGACACCCCACAC
>LZPO01066361.1:160367-175542 GCA_001675575.1 Neotoma lepida | reverse complement strand
CTCACTGGGTGTTGTATATGTTGACTGTGTCTCACTGGGTGTTGTGTATGTTGACTGTGTCTCTCTGGGTGTTGTGAAGTTGTCTCTGTGGGTGTTGTGAAGGTTGACTGTGACTCATTGGATATTGACTGTGGCTACCAGTACAGGGGGCTATGTGACCAGCACAAACAGTGAGAAAGGAGACATTTCATTTCCTGACCTTACCTTCCAGCAGGACCATCTACTCTTCTGGTGTGGAATCCTGTGTGTGCATTCCTCAGTTGTCACACATCTCTGTCTTTGAACTTGATAGTGATCCTCAAGCATTAGCCACATTTTCATGCAGCTCTGTTATGTTGATGTATCTTTCAGCACACTAGCCTTTTAATTGTGCTGTTCAAGTTGCTTTTAATTTATGTCATTGTTTTAAAAGTAGAGCAGTGAGAAGAATCTTGCTTCTAATCTTGCTTGCTAAGATGCCAGGGGCTTAAACAAGTCACACTGGCCATATCCTGATGTTTTTCTCTTGCCTCTTTAATTTCACCTTGCAGAATCTGGTCACTTTCAATAATTTTCATTGCTGTAATTGAACTAGCTCAATACATCTGGGTTCATTGCTCATTTGTTGGAGTCCTGGTAAGGGCAAGGACTTTATCTGTCTTATTTATTGCTTTACTGCTAGTCCTTAGACCTGTGCCTGGCACCCACTCGGGCTCAATAAATATTAATTGGCTAAATATATAAATGNGTTAGCCAGAAAGCATCCTTCTGCAGAGGGCTGCTGACCTACCATTTGCTGTATGCTTATGTCTGTCCTNTAGCCTTCCAACCACAGGTACTGATTGGGGTAAGGTGCACACCATGAATAGATGTCATGGAAACTGATTTAATAATGGCTAGCATCGTAATCTAATGGCCTCTGAAGCAGCCACGAGAGTATGTGCAGGAAGAGAGGATGTGGTTTCAGAGGACCAATCTCCATGAGCTGATTAAGCAAGACAGTTCTGTTGCCATCAGTTTGTAACTGGATTAGCTCATAACCAGAGACATTCCCATGGATACTGCCTGACATGATGGAGGCTCACAGGAAGGTGCACTGTCTTCCAAGAGCTGAAGTTTCCTAAGAAATTATGTCATAATATAAACTTGGCCTTTCCAAGTAGCCAGTTGGAGATGTTGACCCCAGAGTACAGTGATGGCTTCTAGCAGGTGCTCAGAGCATTGCGGTCTCTGCCTTTCATTTGCTGTTCTCTCTTCAGATGGCCGCCCTAACGGCCAAGCAGATCAACACTCTCTCCACAACCCTTCAGCACCCTGGCTTAATTGGCCTGAGTTGTTGCTTTCAGTGTGAACATTTCACTCTGTCCCCGAGTCTGAATTTGATGACACCTAATGATCTTGAAAGCAAATCCAGGCGAGAGGAGTCTGTCCCTAGGACTTGAGCCTGCAGAGCACACTGACTGCTATTTTAACACATTTGCCCTCTCTCCAGCCTTTCCAGTGTTTCTCTTGCAGGGCTGACCAAATACAGTGTGAGATTTGCAGAAGCATAGCAAATTGCAGCCCTTCTTAATCAACTCATTTTTTTACAAATGTTGTTGCTCTTGTTTTTTCCCCGCCCAGGCTCTGTGAGCCTTGCACGCAAGTCCAGTTCTTTGTGGGCACTTGGCACGCCCAGAGAGCAGCAGTTCTCATGAGCACTGTGTTATTTTTCCATGAAGTCCATCTTCATAAGAGAAATGTCCTTAAATTAATCTGAAAACTATTTTCAGCTTTATCTCTCATTGCCCAGAAGGTGACATGCTCGCTTTTCTATGAAGCCGCAGTGGGAAATGTCAGGATGGATGTGAAGTCACAGTAATAATGATAATGATCGGCCTTCGCTGAGACAGTGCAACCCTTCCAACCATTTCATGGTCATTACCAGTTAATTCCTAAGAGCTCTGCTGTGTGGGCAATTTTTATTGCTTCTTCCAAAATTACATACAGTAAAAAAGTTGGGGAAAATTGACCACGGGTAAAACTTTTCAGTTTCTCATTTAGCTTCCATATAGTCTTGTGTGCACGTGTGTGTGTGCATGTGTGTGTGTCTGAGTGTGTGTGTGTGTGCATGTGTGTGTGTCTGAGTGTGTGTGTGTGTGTATATGTATGTGTGTGTGTGTATGTGTGTGTGTATGTAATGTGTGGCATGTGGTGTGTGTGTGTTTATGTAGTGTGTGGCATGTGGTGTGTGTGTGTGTGTGTGTGTGTTGCTTGTGTGTGTGCTCACACATGCACACATATAAAGAGGCCACATTTCTCTATTTTAGATGAATTTAAGGTTCATGCCATGACTGAGTATTCTCTTCATGTATTTTTATTTGTAATCTGCCCAAATCTTTCTGTGTAATGAGAAGTATTTAAGAAGACACCTAAGGATTTGGGAATGCAAACAGAATTTAGCCAAAGTGTGGGCATACCCTTTCCTTAAACTTGCTTACTGTGCTATAATTCTTGGTTGAGGAGTTGATGGAAGTGGGAAGACCTGGCTCATAATAAAATAACAGAGATGCTGGATTTGTGGACTCTTGGACCTAAAAGTAAACTTGAGGCCCTAACCCTAGCCAATTGTGAACTTCTTTAGGTGATTGGCAAGTTTGTGTGTCTGTGGTGATGACAGGGGTTGGGGAAGAGGATAGGGGTAGGAGGTAGGGGTAGGGGGCTGTCTCTTATACACATCTAGATGTGTATAAGAGACAGTTGCAGGGCTGACCAAATACAGTGTGAGATTTGCAGAAGCATAGCAAATTGCAGCCCTTCTTAATCAACTCATTTTTTTNGGGTGGTAATAATGGGTGGGGGTAGGGGTAGAGGGTGGTGGTAATGGGTGGGGGTTCTTGGTGTGGAGTATACTGGCAGGGAAGAGCCATCGGGCTTCTGCAATGCTGGCTTCACCCTCAGCAAAGGGTCCTGTCACCTTAGGGAGGTTCCCACAAGGAAGTGTAGGACTAAGACAGTTTGGGATACCATTTCCCTCATCCCGAGGGATCTTCCCTCATTTAAAAATTTCCTCTCTGAACCTTGGCCAGAGTGCTGTTTCTTTAGATTGTTTCATTTATTTATGGGGCTGGGTTCTTGTTTTCATTATTATCCTGGCTTATGGCTTTCCTTAGCTAGTCCTAAAATGCATGGACCTTCCACATAGATTTTTGTATCTCCAGCAGACATGTGCAGATCAACAGTGACTGAATCGGAAAAAGCTAAACCTTGTAAGAATTACAGTGAAAAATCCACACCCCTGTCCCCATTCCCAATTTTTGTTTGTTTTTGTTTGTTTGTTTTGATTTGTTTTGGAAANGTAAAAAAAAATAAATCTGTGGGTGTATTTCTCAAGCTGGTACCATGATATCTTCATCCCTTTCGGTTCCTAAGAAATGCATTGACTGTGGGTGTCCTACCTATAGAGCTTTTTGTTCCCGAGCCCCTACATGACTGTCACCAGAGCAGTCTTGGTGAATGCTAAGAGAAACAAGATTCTCACATAAATACCTGGTCTTGTCATTAGCTTAGCCTCTGAGCTGGCCCCATGGAGGATGTCCTGCCNTTCCACTAATGGCACTTGAGACCACCAGGCAAGGTGTCTCCTGCCCACATGATCACAAGCAGTCAGCAGGTCTCTGGGTGAGAGATCTTCACCTGTTAAGGCAGTGCATGAGACCAGTGTGAATATTCCTTCCAGCTCTGGAGCATATACTAACCAAGTATTCTAAATATCACAAGTTAGATCAGGGGTCACTTCTGTGCATTGCCATGGTCACCTTAACAGGCATGGAGAGAGTATGTGTGACGTGCTAGGAACTGGGGTCCAGAAATGGGAGGTTGTCAATCACTCTCCGGAGACAGTCCAGGGGGGAGCCTGGAGCAAAATGAACTTGTGGAATGAGGTGACATTCTGCAACAGCATCGCACAGCTGTACTCTGTGGACTCCCCAAGACCTTAAGAGAAACCCATTTTAGAGAAGATTATGCCAGGAAAGGAGTCCTGAAAGAGAAATAAGATCCACCTAGGCAAAGGAGTACATGGGTACAGATGAAGAAAAGATGGGTGGAGCCCAGGGAACAGAATGCATGAAGGATGGAGAACAGGAAGTATAATGGACTGTGAACTTGGTATCAGGGCGAGGAAGCCACAGGATGACAAGAAGTTGGCTGGGGTGGTAGGAGGTACAGTGGCTGCTACTGATGGCATACTTCTGTCCTGCTGAATAATTGGTCAGTGTGAGTATTGTTTCTCCAATTTAGGTGTGGAGGCTTAGAAAACTGAAGTGACTTCCTAAAGGACACAAGTGATCATTTAAACTTGGGTCTTAGTGGTTCAACCTTTAATCTCTTTCTCTGCCCCTCTATGAAGGATCAGGGGGTACAGAAACTCCCCTTAGCCCGGGCTGCCATATGTCAAGGAACACGGGGTTCATTCTGGAGATGATGGGATAGCGCTCAGAAAGATTTTTAGGCAGGAAGAAGGTACCAGCAGGTAGAGAGATTAAAGAGAAAACAGCCACCAGTCAGGGCCAGGGGACCAGTTATGCTGGTGTGGACACCCTGGGCAGCTTTTGGAGTCCCACAGGTCTGGTCTTGTGTCTCTCATTTACCTACTGTAGCCTTTCTTATGGGCTTAGGTATCAGTTTTTCTACAAACCTGTAAGAATGAAAGGAAGTAAAAAGGAAATGGAGGAAGCTGTGGTCATCNTTAGATGTNTGCTATGCATCTTTGGTGAACATTGGGCCCTGAATCCCTGTAACATCCCATGAGGTAAAATAACAACCCTGAGGTACAGGCTCTGACTCAGCCAAGATCTCTCAGCTAGCAGAGGGAGATTTGAGACTAAATTCTATGTATGTTGACTTCCTTCCAGCAGTTAGGGCTCAGTCAGAAGTCAGGTACCAGGGATTTTATTGAAAACATAACTGTTGTTATTGTTATTAATATTATTAGGCTGAGGTCCAAGAGCTAGCCAGGAGCCAGAAGAAAACAGAACCCTGGCTAACAGCCTCATGACTGGTGGCCAAGGCGATTGCTCTCCCATGAGTCCTCTCCTACCTCCTCCCACCTCCTCACCCACGAGCTGCCCTGCCTGGAGGGCTGTCCACATGGCTCCTGGGAGGGAGCTCTCTCTTGGCAGTTACATTTCATGGGACCTGAGAATCCACAAGAGTCCTTCTCAGAGGACAGGTACAGCCTTGCCCACTTCTTGCCACCTGCATGGCTTCTCTTTCAGACAGAGTGCAGCTGGCAGCTGGCAGCTGGCGCTTTCTTCTCCATTTTGGCGAGGGTGGAGAGTGGTTTGGAGATGTGCGTGGATCTTCTCCGCCCACTGTGGTCAGGCTGCAGGCCTNGGATTCTCCACCAGCAAGAAGGCTTCCTTCTGGACTTCAACTCCAGCAAGAAGGCCAAGGCTTACTATTGTGGGGTTCTTGAATCTGAAATCCACTTCCTCAGGGTCCACTCCCCTATCCCGAGTTTGCTTTGGTTCTTGGGGAAAGTGCAGACTTGTGTCTGCTTGACAAGTGCTATTGTCCAATGGGGAGAGCCAGAAAATTAAGTCTGGGGCTCAAGGTGTCGGAACAGCACCATCTTTCCTAGGGGCATTTTGAGAACTTCGTTTTCAAATCTGAAACAGCCACCAAGTTCCGTTATTACAGGGTGTTGCTTGGCTTCGCAGAAGACAACCACATCTTCCTGGGTCATAAAACAATACCGCCGTCTCCGCTACTGGTTGGCGTTAGTCTGTCTTGGGCGGATAGGGAACCTCTTACATAGTCAGAGGGTCTCATCCATTCTGCAGGCTGTACTTGGCAAAAGGATATATAATTACAGGAATGGGGCTGTCTGGCAGCCGGCACAGCATCTTCCCTCCGGTGTATTTGTAGTCTGAGCTTCTGCACGGAGATGCCTTAGCGTAGCGGGAGCATCTGCAGCCATCACNCCACCAACCCGATTTCCATAAATTAATTGAGCCTGTGTGTTTTGTGAGCATAAGAAAGAGTTGTGACTCTGTTTTTAATGGGTTGACAAGATGACCCGATGCTCTGCCGTGTTTGTTTACTGTCTCCGCTTTATGGTATTTTGTGCAAGCAAATGGGCTTCTGTCAGCAGAAAGCTTGTCTGGAACAGGCAATATGTCTGTGAATTGAGGGTATAAGCAGCCTGCCTCATCTAGTGATCAACTATTTCCGTGAACTCAGGGAATCTCATTCGAGTTTTATTCTTGCCTTTGTTTAGAGCTGAATTTCTTAGGTGACCCCCCCAGTAGTTTAAATTGTAGTGTTACCCCAATATGTAAAGTGAGAGTATGTGTAGCTGCCTTCTGTGGAGAAGCTTTAACTGCAAAAAGCTGTACCAAGGCAAAGCCCTGGTGAGAAACACTGGGTTTTGAACGTTGCAAAAACCGGACAGTTTAAATCTTTTTTTTCTTTCAGTTGCTTCTATTGAGTGATTTTAAAAGGTCATACTTTTATTTTCACTTCTAAGGTCTTTTGAATTTTTGGGATTGATGGGGGAATCTTTGGTTTTTATTTTTGAGGTATGATCTTAAGTAGCACAAGCTAGCCTCAAACCTGTTCCATAATCTAGAAAGACCTTTGTCCTCATGATCCTACCTCTACTTCCCAAGTGCTGGGATTATTGGCACACACCATCACACACAGCTATCTTAGGATGTCTGGACTCGAGTGTTCACTGATTTGGCTAGCATGAGTGGCTAGTGAGTCCCAGGGGTCCTTCTGGCTCTGCCTCCCCAGTGCTGGGTTCCAGGCCTACACTGCTGTGCCCAANCTTTTGTGTTGACTCTGGGGGANTGAATTTGGGTCCCCATGTTTTCTTAGCAGTAAAGACTAAACCAACTCCCCNGGCCTGTTAATATGTCACTCTGGTGACTATTTTGTACGTGTCTGTCCTTACCACCTGGCATTGCCCTTCATCGTCCAGTTTCTAATTGAGTTTTGGATCAGAGAAGATAACTCCCCAGCCTGTGGGTTTGATTTTTAATGGTTTGGGTTTTGGTTACNTCTGCTGACCTCTAGTCTTTGAAGGCTTGGATGACTGCTTAACTCTTTTTGTGGGTGCCCTCTTTGATGACCAGGATAATCTTTAAAGACTATTGATTTGGGGAGTATGTCTGTAACCCCATAAGGGTTACCCTGGTCTGGGACTGGCCTAGCTGTCCCCAGCTNTGTTTCAGAGAGGCTGAATGGCTTTTAAACCCCAAGAACTGGTAAGTCACAGAGCCCTGCTGCTCTTTCTTCTCATTCTGCAAACACAGANTGAACATTTTATGTGCCAAGAATGGTCTGTAAGCAAGATGGGGGCCAAGCTCTTCCCGTTGCAACTCAGTTTAGAGCTGAATGCACCAGCACATTCTCTCATCCNTAGGGGTACTTTACAAAAGAGGTGTTCATTACTTACACACATCTGTACAGCCTAAAGCATTTAGTGCGTGCATGCTGGGTATTTAATAAGGAACAAAACACACAGCATCCATTCCTTCACAGAACTCACAGTCCAGTGAGCAGTACAGACTGAGAGCAAATAAACCAGCTCAGCAGTGATGAAGATGACAGAGGAAGCCCATGGTGAGGTGGGATGGAGGAGGAGTGTTTGGGGGTGATATGGGAACTGACCTTAGATACCTCCAGGGCTTGAAGACATTAAGAAACTGTGAAAGGTGGTGGCTGGGAGGCAATGCAAGGCTAGTGATGAACCTGAAAATCCACAGAGCTGGGTACTAATGGCCTCATAAGGATCCTCCAAGTACAGAAGGGAGACATGAGAGTATCTTCCTAGGAAGAGGTAGGTAGTCTGGGAGGGTAGAGGAAGGCAGAACCAGTGAGGTGCAGCTGTAGTAACAGAGAGAGAGGCAATGGGGATGTGGGTAGGGGTGGGCAGGTCAACAAAGGACTCTCTGCTATTTTGTCATTTGCATGGGATGACCTAGGGGAAGAAAGGAAGAGATGAGGGGTGACTCCAGGCTCTTAGACAANGGGTAGGATGATTATGTCATGCACTGGAATGAAGAAGTTTGTGGCAAGAGGTAGGTGGTAGAAAGGAGAGAAGCAATGAGATTTGTCACAGCAAGAAGGAATGTTGAAACTCAAAGGTTGATCTGGGGTTGATGAGATGGCTCAGTGGGTAACGGTGCTTGCCACACAAGTCTGGTAACTTGATTTGATACTTGGAACCCACGTGGAGGTGGAAAGAGAAAATTGACTTGACAAATTGCCCTCTGACAACTGCCACATGGGTGCTAGTCCACACATGCCACCCTTCCCATAATAATAAAGAAAACTTTTAAAAAAGTAACCTGGGTGTCTCTAAACAGATCTGATTATTCGNAGTTTTTCAGTTCTGTTTTAAATACTTGAATTCAAGTCAGAAAAATTACACAAACAGTATTTTCTATTAAATATTTGAAATGTGGGGAAATATTCTAAGTCCGGGAGCACAGCATGTCTGAGATGTGGGGTCAAGTTGGTGGCAGAGAAGTAGCCATATGTTTTAGTTTGGTTTCTATTGTTTTGATAAACACCATGACCAAAAGCAACTTGTGAAGAAAGGATTTGTTTGATTTACACGTGTTGATCACAGTCCGTCATTGAAAGAAGTTGAGGCAGGAGACTGGAGGCAGAAACTGAAGCAGAGGCCATGGAGGAGTGCTGCCTNTTGGCTTTCTCTTCATGGCTCTCTCAGTTCGCTTTTTATACAGCCCAGGACCAGGGATGTCACAGCCCACAGTGGGCTGAACTCTTCCACATCAATCATTAATCAAGAAAATGCTCTACATATCTGATAGTGGCATCTTCTCAATAAANGTTCCCTCTTCCCAAATGAATCTAGTTTGTGTCACGGTGACAAGAACTAATCAGTACCCAGTGTGACCATCAACCTAGAAAACTCTACACTGACTGAAAAGGCCCCATATATCTACATGAAACATCAGCTAGTTTTCAGTTCTCATTATCCAGAATGATTTGAAATAAGCATGTATGGCAGTGAGCTTGAAACGTATCTGGGACACTAAGAGCCCACGGCAGAGTTAGGCACATCTGGTCTATGGAGCTCTGTCTCCAAGACAAGCTGTTTGGAATCAGCATTGAAGGAAGTGCCTGTTCTACTCAGAGAGAAGACATGAAGATGAAGCCCTGGGATGAGGAGGCAAAGGGCATGGGCAGAACCACAGAGAGGGTAGTAGTGATAAGAACAGGAGTGGCAGCTACCAGTGAATGCTAGGCCCTGTGGTAGAGGCTCTACAGAAACTTATTCAAATCTTAAAATAATGTTGCAAGCTAAGTGCCCTTGTTTTATAGATGTGAAAAGGAGGATTGGGGATTNGAGGGGAAGAGAGAGAAAGTGGGGAGCAGCAGCACAGGCTAGGGCTGTGGGCATGCCCCGGGGGTCCAACCTGGGTATCATGGCTATGGTCATGGCCTCGGTTACTACATTTCATCCCAAGCCAGAACACCCCTTATTGCTTGACTTGACGACACTGCCATTGTCAACCTTGTCCTATACTGCCACCATGCATTAGTGGAAGAGGAGATATGTTGNGTTGGTCCAGGTACNTGGTGCTCAAACCACGCCCCCTCTCTCTCATCTTGTTTTCTTGAGACATCAAGGTTGATGGTCACAGGGTCTCATGCAGCTCAGGCTAGCTTTGAACTCTTTCTGTAGCCAGGATAACCTTGAACTCCTGATCCTCCTACCTCTACCTCCCAAGTGCTGCAATTATAGGAGTGCACCGCCTAGCCCTCCCACCTTCTTTTCTGTGTTGGGTTTTATGTTGCATTGGAGACAGTCCGAGTTCTGATCATTGCCTGAGTTCTTAGAATCAAGGGCAGGAACCACATTGACTCCGCTCCCCACAGCCTCTGGCAAAAAGCTTTGTGTATAATGGGTAGTCAGTAAATATTTATGGGTTGATTGATTGGCTAAGTCAGTGTTCCTGGAAGTGAAGAGTAAGGAGAGGAATTGGCAAGGCTGTAGGGATGCAGCTGCAGCAGCTATGGAGTTCCTTGGTAAACTATGGAGTTCCTTGGTAAACTATGGAGTTCCTTGGTAAACTATGGAGTTCGTTGGTAAAGATTTCCTTTTTTTTTTTTTTCTAAGTCAACATCTGGGAATGAGGTGAATGTGAATGTCTATATTAACATTTACTCAGTTGGACTCAGATGTCAGAGGCTCCAATGAGATGCTCTGATGGGNAGGTTCCAGGACCTCCNGCCCCTTTTGGCTCAAGTCTCACAGGTGCTTTATTGACAAAAGGCCTCAGCTGTCATTTTCATGAACAGCTATGACTCTAAACTGGCAGCTGAAAAGGGATTGGAGCAGCGCTGGGTGGACAGGCGTGATGGTAATGACAGAGTCTGTATGCAGCAAGCATCTGGGGAGTTAATCCTGGGGATTAACTATTTTGATTATTGGATTATCTCTTGTGCTGATTAGCCCCTTCAGAAGCACCCAGGGCTTGCTTTCTCAGAACTGAAGTACCTGCCTGGTGGTTCCTTGCCACAGCTGACTCGAAGGAGCTAGAGCTCTCCTCCCTGTGGGACGCCANATTCCTCCACTGTGCACCAGCACCAGAGTTGATGGCTCCCAGCCTAGGTTGTACTTTCATTATTCCATATGTGTATGCTACTGGTGGTTCTACTTGAAAGAGAGGCACAAGCCCTCTCGCTCCACCTGAATTGACCACCAGGACCTTCTTCCTGAATGTGCCTCTGCAACCAGATGATGGTCCTTGTGTGTGTGTGTGTGTGTGTGTGTGTGTGTGTACATGTGTGTGCACACACACATATGAGTGTCTGTGTGTGTGTGCACATATACACTGGTGTGCATGTATGTCTGTGAGAGTACAGGTGCACATGTGGAAGTCAGGAGACAACCTGGGTCAGTCCTTGCTATCCTTGTTTGAGACAGTGTCTCTTGTTTGCCTCTGAGTCAACAGACTAGCTGGTTCCGGAGCCTCCANAGGGGGCTCCCATCCCATCTCACCACAGGAGCACTGAGATTACAAAACNAGAGGTACCTGGCTTTACATGGGTTCTGGTGGCTCAAACTTGGGTCCTCACACTTGCTTAGCAAGCCCTTCACACACTAATCCATCTTCTTAGCCTCACCCTTTCAATATTTTACCCCCTCTCACCCCCAGCCACTGTTCTTACCCTGCCTCTGTTATCTGAACCTTACCTCCCTGCCCTTCCTTAGTTCTCAGACCCTAGCACTGCTTCCTGCCTCCAGGCTTTTGATCCACCAGTTCTCCTGCACGATCCCCTTCCTGGGGGCATGGGAAGGAGAAGGGGAGTGAGCTCCGAGTGGGGACCCTGTGCCTCCTCCTTTCCTCTGTGTGTTCCCAGTGCCCAACACAGTGACCAGCACATGGATGGATGAGCAGAGGAATGATTCTTGCCCTCATCACCTGAAGAAGAGTGGCTTTGACCCTTCNGAGCCCCAAGCAGTTCTCTTCCGAGCCACTTGCATTAGGATAGGGATGAGCACCCTGGGGTTTGTGTTTGCCCATTGTGTGTGGTCTACAAATATAGCTGTGCCCCCATTCTCTGCTTTCACCCCCTCTCTCTTTGTCCCCACTTACTATTTTCTGGAATATGGAAACGTCCTGGTGGAAGTGTTTGTTTTCTTACGTCATTGTCCTGATTTGTGACTGTTCCCTTCATTGGGGAATCTGTCGTCTGTCTACCTTCTGGGCTCTGTCAAGGTTATGGTCTAAATTAGACCTCCCAGCTGGACTTGGTTTTCAGCACATTCATGATCTGCTCTGCTCTCCTCTGCCCTCCTCCCTTATGCACAGAGCAGCTGCATGGTAAAAGGAGGAAGGCCAGCCTTACTGGGCCTCCACCTTTCCCTTTTCCCTTCCTTAAAGTCTTGTCAGCAGCCCCTCAGGAGACAGACACTGACAGGCAATGAGGCTTGGCAGAAGCTGACCAGCAGGACAGAGGTGGAGCCCCAAGGTGACAGAAACCACAGGACAGGATACTGTGACCCTGTGCTGGCATAATCTGCAGACAGATAAACCTCAGTGACCACAGGGGCCAGCAAGGGCAGCCTGAGGCCTGGAGTTCTAGCCTGGGTACTGGGGAGCAGTCAGAAGAGGGAAGAAGGGAGACTGGTTACCCTAGGAAGCTCTACAGGGTCATGCCGATGAGTGTTCGTTCCTTTGTGACATCAGTTTATCCTGACAGCTGGTTGTTTGAAACTTCCCTGGAGAAAAAAAAATAACAAAACTACCAAGGGTACAGATTTCTGAGAAATGAGTCAATCCTATCCAACGGCTGAGAGGTTTGAACTGTAAGCAAGACACTGGAGCCCAAGACAGCCCAAAGAACATCTCCATGTGGTATGGTTCATGATCCTCACGTAGTTCTGACAGGGAACCTTCCCTTCTAACTCCATGATGCTGACCTGTAGATTGCAAGCCCTTGGAAGTAAGAAGCCATTTCTGAGAAACCATGATGGGCCAGCCATCTTGATCAGCCATGGGAGAGCCAATGCAAATCGTAACAGCTCCATCCTGCTGCTGGTGGAGGTTGGGGGNGAGTCCTTGGCTGGTNCATCTATGTCACACTGTCATCTCCACTGCTCCTCTTATTCAATCCCCAACCTTGGCTCTAATTACAAGCCCTTTAGAAGGCCCTGTCCAGATATCAAAGGTCTAATACTGATGACAGCTGAGTCAAAGAGAGGTTTTATGTGGCTTCAGCATGTCCCATTTATAGGGAAGCAGTCTTCTCGAAGCTCTGACTCTTGAGCAGCCGTAGACGTTGGGCTCTTCCTCATCGAGCCTTGGTTGCTTCAGCTATGAGAAGAGTGGTTTGGACTTGATGCTCTGAGATCCCTTTAAAATCGCTGTGTCTCTGAGAGGCTGAGACCAGACTCCCACCAGACTCACCTGCCAGCGTTCACTGCATGGTGGTGGGCCCTACCTGTGACCTATGTATGACACAAGATAGGGGGAGCTCAGCCTCTTGAGGCCTGCCCCTTCCTGGACTTTGCATGACTCCGAAGAGCAGAGAGAATGGCAGTTTCTGGGTCTAGAGGGCACTGGNGTGTTCTATTTCTACCTGAAAGATGAGGAGCCCGAGATTTAGAAAGGGCAGCCGGGATGAGGGCTAGACGCCAGGCTCCCTCAAAATCCTCGTAAGACACTGAGGATTTTTATAAGCAGGGTCACAATCGATTTTCTTTATAGATTGTGGCCCCTTGGAGAATACCCATTCTCATATAATTTTTTTTGTCTTAATGCAGTTCACTTTGTTTCATTAAGGAAGTTTAAATGGAGATAAAAATTTAAGAATCTAATAAATACAAAGAGAGAAAATGTTAAATCACATTTTATAGGCTTTATGGTCTCCAATCCATTTCATTTCCTGAATGCATAATCTCAGATCCATTTCATATCCTGAATACATATCCTGCATTTAAATAATGCCAGGGACCNCCAAACCAAGAGTCAAGTGATNAAATGCTTATTGGCAGCCCCAAAGTCTCTTCCGTCTTATTGGCCACAAAAGAAATCTGTGTTTTCCTTAGTTTCCCTAGAAAATAATGCAATTTGGGAATTAGCATATCAGGTTTTTTTTTAATCTTATTATTTTGTGTGTGGTGTATGCATGTGTACATATTTATTTTTGCTCATGTGTGAATGTGTTTGTAGACTGGGGGTAGACATCAGGTATTTCCCCCAGCCCTCTCCACCTTAACAGAGATCGGAGATAGACTCTCTCACTGAACCTGCATCCCACCAATTTGGCTAGACTGGCTGACCAGTGAGCTCCAGGGATTCTGCTCCCCACCCCGATGCTGAGGTTGCAGAGGTGCCCCAGCAAGTCAGACTTTTACATGGATGCTGGGGCTCTAACTGCAGGGCTCCTGCTTGAGTGACAGGTACATTGCCTCCCACCAAGCCATCTCCCAGTCTTCTCATCTTTTCTTTATGGCTGTCTTATGCTGTCACACAGGGCTAGGGACAGCATCTCTTTAGAATTGTTTTTCTGTCCTTTGAAGATGGATATAGGAGAAGTATACCCCAAGGAGACATACAGTTTTCACAACTAAGCACAGAACAATGCAAACCTGTATGTTATTGAGCATTTAAACAAGCTCTAATTTTGTTTCCCAGATAACTATGAGATTTTGTTTGAAAAAAAAAAAAGAGATCCAAAATGGAATAGAATACAAGCTCCCCACATTTCCTGTTTTTATTCGTTTAACAAACATTTCTGATGTGCATGCAATAGGCAAGCCCTGCGAGCAATAAAAATGTTAACTAGGTTTATTTCTGTCCCCACGTTCCTTGTAACCAAAAAGACAGGTCATATGTACTTGAGTAGCTATGAACCCAGTCAGGGGTGTTAGCTGCCTGGAGGAACAGAATGTTCTCCACAGCACCAGCAGTAGGACAAACCCACAGAGGGGCTCGGGGGAGGGAGAATTGAATGACACTCTGAAGAGGTCTATCGGGAAAGATGGTGGGGGAAAGAGTGGCATTCAGAATTTTGGGAAATGGTGAGAAGTCCAGGGTAATTGATATATCCGAACTATGAAGTTTAATGTTAGAAAGCCCCTGGGCATGGGGAGCAATTAGAGGGTTAAGATCAAAGGACCCACAAATCGGTGCAGGGCTTTTGTGAGATATGTGTAAACCATGTCCTGTTCATGAGATTTTTTTGTTGTTGTTGCTGCCAGGATCAGCCCCAAGGAGCCATAGAAGTTCATGGGACTCCAGGTTAGGAAGTGGGACACTTGGTAGAACCAGCTGGAGGGTGACTGAGGTTAAAGAGCACGTGCTGAGTAGAGACAGGGTGGTGGCTGTGAATGTGGCCAGATGTGTAACTTAAAGGCCAGGATGATGAGCAACAAGTCTCTCATGGGTGACAAGTCACAGCAAGCAGTGCTGTGAGGGGTACGATGAACAGTGTTCAGATTATTTAAGGCTGAAGACAGCACCTGTGTGTTTATTAAACCACTATCCTCCCAAGACAGCAATGGCATCTTTGTCACCTTTGACCCATCGGCCCTTAGGATGGGGACTCCATAAATGCTGAGTGCATAGCTCTCCTTCAACTTCACCCCACTATGTCCACAGTGTGTGATGCGGGCAGCCCAAGCTCCTGTCTCATGGGCCAGATAGGGTATCACCACCTAGCA
>LZPO01066361.1:129867-160017 GCA_001675575.1 Neotoma lepida | reverse complement strand
TCCTCCACCTAGCAGGCCCCTCCTCCACCTAACATGCCCCTCCTCCACCTCACATACCTCTCCTGTTGGGTGGTGGATGGGTTTCTGGGTTTCTGAAGTAAAGAAGCTCTTCTGAAAACTAGCATCCTATAATTTTAAAGCTGTGTTTCCATGGGAGTGCGGATCAAAGGAGACTTCAGTGCAAAACACAGACAAAAGAAAAGCCTGAATTCATGAGCCAGGTTTCCAAAAAGACATTTGTTCATGACAAGCTAACCTTTTACATTTTCTCATTCTAAATCTCAAAAATGAATTGGAACTCAATATAAAATGGTCGAATTAACAATAATCATCCTTGTAGGTGTGTTTTCAGGGAGTTGACATTTTGTGTGGAGCTTCTGGGGTGGGCTCCAATAACAGCTTATGCTATTTTTTATTTAATTTTTCAAAACAGGGATTTACAGAGACTTTAAAAATGCTTTGTTTAGGGTGAGCCCTAAAAGTTCACATTAGTTTTTGATGCTTTCTAGGGCCAACGCACGGCTGTGAGGTTAGCTCTTCATTGTGAAGTGTGGTACATGGATACTTGATAAACGTATGAAATATCTCCATATATTTGTTTTAAAAACAAGCCACCCTTGCAGCGTTGTTTGGCAAGCTTGTATGAACTCAGCAAATAAAATAGCTAACATTCTTATGAAGTCAAGGTGGGGCTGTCTTCTAGCCCCTCTCTGCTTATCTCTTCCAGTCAAGGATGATGGTATGAAATGCTGTTCTGATGGTCCCCCTACAGCCAATCAACTTGCAGGGGGAGGTCAGTACTTCACCTTTCATGGCTGGGACTATGTGTTCTCCGTCAAGCACACTCCCCTCTTGCACTATTTGTTTTTGGAGCCAAGAATCACAGNCCAGTAGGCAGCAAACCGTGGGGCTTATCAGCTCTATCTTCCTTGTGTGGTTCCAAGTTCAGCACAGCCACCACTGTGTTTCCACCTGACTGAGTCTAGGTTCAGAGAGCATGGGCTCTGGGGCCCATATGGTATGAGGGTGCAGGAATTCCACTGAAGGCCGGTCCATTCCCACACTGGAGAGAAAGTCATCTAGTAGTTACTCTTCTCCTTACTGTGATAAAACACCCAACCAAAGCCACACAAGGAGTGAAGGNTTTGTTTGGGCTTACAGTGTGAGGTACAGGAAAGCCATGGTAACAGGCGCTTAGGTGGCTGTTCACATTGTGTCTTCAGGAAGGAGAAAGACATGAGCTCAGCTCACTTTTTCCTCCCTCCAAACCCTGTTCAGGACCTCAGCCTGTGGAATGGTGCCTTCCACTTTAGGATAGATCTTCCTTCAATTAACCTAATCTAGAAACTCCTACCCAGACATGCCCAGAGGTCCATCTCCTGTGACTCGAGATTGACGGCCTTAACCTGTCACCATTACTCTTCCCCACTTGTTGAGTTTTGACCCTCCAAAAAATTGACGTCGAAGTAGTGACCTCCAGGACCTTGGAATGTGACCTTGTTTGAAGGCAGGCTCCTTACTGATGTCGTAAGTTAACACGAATGCATCTGGGTGGGCCTTAGTCAGATGTGAGTAACAGGGACAGACATGCAGACTAAAGATGGCATGAAGAGACATGTAGAGAACATGGCTATGTCACTATCATGACTGTTGCAGACCAGCAGGTTTCTTAGTGGCTGTATCCAGCAGGACTGCATAAGAGGTTGATTGGATCATGGGCCTGGGTACCAGGTGTTTGTAAGGGTCTACACTTGACTGTAGCTAGCAAGGGGGAGGTCTTTTGCTCCACCCTTTGGCATTGTTATAAATAGCCCTTTGTAATAAAGTTCTGGGCCCATTTGGATAAGGATCTGGCCCACTCGAGTCTATCCTGTGTTTTCTCTCTGTTTCTCTCCCCTCTATTTCTAACTAAGTCTCTTATCCCTCATTCCTCAAGAGTCCCTGGGGTAAATAATGGTGGGGGCTGGTCCACCACACATGACACAAGCCAATCCCAAAGGTTGCCAATATACCCCAGAAGCTAGAAGAAGCAAGCAAGCATCATTTCATACCTTCAGAGCGTGACCATGGCAACCCTTAACTTGGGCTGCCAGCCTCCAGAACTCCTGGACAATACATTTCAATCACCCAGTTTGTGGTTCTTGGTTATGGTTGCCGTGGGAATCTGATAGGCATACCAGCTTGCATGCCCTTCACAGGGCTGCTGCAGTGGCTGCTGTGGGAATCTGATAGGCACACCAGCTTGCATGCCCTTCACAGGGCTGCTGAAATGGTCCCAAAAACCACACTCAGCCAGTCCTTTATCATTTCCTCTTGGGCTTCCTGTCTGCCCTCCCTGTGGATACGATGACCTAAAACCTTGTGTGGGGTCAATGTGCTCTGTGTCACAAAGCAAAGATCCAGTCTCCATGAGCAGAAGGAGGGTGGAGAATCACTGATAGGAGCTTTAGGTCCCACCCAGCCATGACAGCCAGCATCTCTGTCACATNTCCAGGGTGAGTTTGGGCATGGACAACTTGAGATCTATGAAAGCACCTAATGCCAACAGAAGCAGTGATGTCTGAACATGTGGTACGTGGATTACACTGATTCAGTGCCTGCTTTTACCTCAGTACCAGCTTGTCAGTCTTTGAAGAGTCTGTATGTCCATGATCTGGCCCCAGTCACACAGCAGTGAGCTGGACCAGAATCCAATTTGGTTGGCTCAATGCTACCAGCCCTGCCAACAGTTTGAAGTAATTACCTCATGGACAGCATTGGGGCACATGTTTTCTCTCTTTTCATAACCTATAAACTAATCAGGGACAAAAACCAACGTCCCAACATTGCTTGACAAACACAGTAAAGTCAGTAGAAGGTGGAGGCCTTTCTCTAACCCCTCTATGCAGGAAGCACTGCTTTTTTTAAATCTGTAATTTATGAGAGGATCCCTCATCACTCTGAACTTGTTATATGAAAATACTTGGAAAGTTATAAAATGCATTAGGGATGGAAGACATTCAAATGAGCTGTGNAGAACTGAGAGAAGTGTAGACCCGGAGAGATGACAGTTTGGTGCACCCCCTATAGTGNGCATAGCCCCGACATTGGTGGCTAGAGAAGGTATCATGGAAGAACCTGTTCACAGGCATAGATGGGAAAGTGTGAAAGGAGGGAGAATACTGATCTAATTGGTCAGTCTATCGTAGGAAGCTTTTAGCATCTTCCAACTCAGAATTTGGGGTCAAATCCAAATCAAAGTTAGTCAAGTGATTGGATGCAGGAAGGTAAGCGCCATTGCCATTACAGACAATATTTGCACAGCTCATTCTTCTTACCTGTAAAGGTATTTAAGGCAAGTTATCTCTGGGATCTCTTAGCAGAAATCTTTTTTGCAAGCACTTTGTTCAGACTCCTCCTCATCTCTGTTTCTTCCCGTGCACAAACATTGAAAGTAAAAAATGCAAATTCAGGTAAATGTGATAGGGCACCTGAAGAATAGCACAAAATCTCTGTTAATTTAAAGGGGTGCTTTAGTAATAGGTTAAAGCTACCTGTGGCTTTCATCTGTGTTGCCTTTGCACTGAATTCAGGGACTGTTCTGCNGGAGTAGCTGTGCAGTGTGGACCCCATAGGCCTCATATTAACTAGATTCATTCAGTTTCCTAATAGCTTTGGTAAAGTAGAATTGTGTTTGACACTGTTTTTGTCTGTGGTTGGATGATGTCCAACAGAGTGTCTTGTTCTGTTTATATGAACAAAACAAAATGGACTGTGTAGATGAAAACAGACACAGTTGCCTGTCACCTAATCCTAGAGTTCAGAAGTCCAGGGTCAAGGCTCCAGTAGGTCAGTGTCTGTTGATGGCTACTACTGGTTTGCCTATGACCATATTATTACTGTATTGTCACTTGGCCAAGAAAGACAATTCTCATCTCTTCCTCTGCTTACAAAGACACTAATCCCACTATGAGTAGTCCACCCTCACGGCCTCATTTAACCCTAACCAACCTCCAAAAGGCCCCTCCTCCTAAGACCACTCATTGGAGTTAGAGTTTCAATACAGCTACTTTGGGGGGGGGGCAACACACATTCAGTTCATAGCAAGCAGCATTTAACCTAAGACCAGAGGTCCAAAACTTCCCTCACCCAAATATTTCAACTTTTTGCCTTTCCCAAGGATTTCTTTATAAGGTTTGCTTCCAGGAAGAGAGAAGCATCATGACAGGGTTCTGTGCCCCATCATGTANTGCTGTTTGGGGTCTGAATCACCTGAGATCCAGCCAACCACCTGCTAAGTGTAAGAATTTAGAGTGTTTATTTGAAGAAGAAAGGGTTGATTTGACTTTTGTAATTCCTACNCCTGCAGCTCATAGGAGACCAAGAGACTCATTCATTCTTTCCGTAATCCATTCAACAAATAGCTCATGAGGGTTGGGTGCTATTCTAAGCTCTAAGGGCTTTAGCAATCACTGAGACAAAGTCCCTGTCTGCAGGCGGCTAGTATTCTAGAGTATCAGACAGTACACAAATCCACAGACACATGTGTCATACGACATCAGATCATTGTGGATGACAGAAGGAAATTTAGAAGGGGAGGTGACGGTTAAGTCATGAGGTGAAAAGATCAGGCTGACTTGGAAGAGAGAGTCAGGGAAAGGCCTNTTGAAGAGATGACACTGAGAAAAAGTCGGAGAGAAGTGAGGGATTGGCTTCTTATCTGAGGAAGAGCGTGTCAGGGAGAGACAAAAGCTAATGAAAGGTCCTGTGTTAGATGAGCTTTACACCTGCAGGCATAGTAAGATCACCATCCCTGGGACATCCAACAAAGTGGAGAGTGGTTGGAAAATGCCCCCAGAGGTGGGGTGGCAGATCAGCGAGGGCCTTGCCCACTCTAGTGAGGACATTCCATTTGGTCTGATTATAATAGGAAGCCATTTTAAAAGACCATTTTATCTGAG
The DNA here is from genome assembly GCA_001675575.1 of Neotoma lepida. Lineage (NCBI taxonomy): Eukaryota > Metazoa > Chordata > Mammalia > Rodentia > Cricetidae > Neotoma > Neotoma lepida. Next base: position 155,077 of record LZPO01066361.1, on the reverse strand, counting down.
TGAGCAGAGTGGGNTGCAGAGGAAGAAGANCNGACACAGGAAATATAGACACTACTGCAAGACTCTAGCTGCAGGGTGAACGTGAACTTGGCTTGGGCTAATGATGACTTGGAAGCACTTGCAAACAGGAGCATTGCGACTGTTGGTTTAATTGGCCTGTGGGTGTTTGTGAAGTGTAGCAATAACTTTGTTTTTATTCTCCATTTAGTCACTGTAAGACGGATTTTCTAAATGGTCTTGTTAAATAGAACACGGAGACAGAGATGGGGTGAAAGTCTGACAGAGATCAGAGGAATTAGGAACAGCTTCTAGCCTCATCTTACACCGCCGCTGCTTCTAAAAAGGAGAGTATCTTCCTATGTTTTCCTCTCCTAAATCCCTTTCTATTCTGTTCTCCCATTGGCTCTTTCAGCCTAGCTACATCACTTCCTCCTATCCGCCCATCTCTGTCACTTCCTGTCTGTCTGCACAGACCTCCAGAATTCTATGATTGATGTTGGGATTAAAGGTGTGTGTCTCCACACTTGACTTTTTCCTAGTGTGACCTGGAACTCACAGAGATCCAGACAGACCCTTGCTAGGTGATAGGCTTAAGGGTGCATGCTAATTGTAAGGCTAGCAGCTGACCTTATTCCTCTGATCCTCAGATAAATTTTATTGGGGGACATAGATAAAATACCACCCAATTCACAGTTGATACCTATGAGCCACAGACACAAGCCCTCCCCCACCCATCACCCAAGAACAAAGTGACCCATGACAGTGGAATCCACCCTCTCCAGAGGTGAAGAGCAACAGGCACTTGAAATGCCTTCCCTCCTTTCAAATGGCTTCATTTCCAGGAAGAAGCATTTCTAGGAAGAAGCGAAGAAAGAACTTGCTTACTTTTCCACCTTTTAAAACACTGTCCTTAGCAACCCTTCAAAACCCTAAGCAGATGTTCCTTGGTTAGAAGTTGAGTAAACTGTACTTTCCAGGAAGAGGAAGCCCATTATGAGGTGATGGAGATATTGTTTTGTATGTTGTGAATATGTGTTGTTCTGATTGATTGATAAATAAAATGCTGATTGCCCAGTAGCCAGGCAGGAAGTATAGGTGGGATAAACAAACAAGGAGAATTCTGGGAAGAGGAAGGCTGAGTCAGGAGACGCCAGCCACCGCAGAAGGAGCAACATGCCTGTAGACCGGTAAAGCCACAGAATACATGGCAAAACATAGATTAATAAAAATGGGCTAAATTTAAGTATAAGAGCTAGTCAGTAATATGCCTGAGCTAATGGCCAAACAGTTATAATTAATATAAGCTTTTAAGTTATTAATTTATAAGTGGCTGCGGGACCACTGGATGGGCTGGACCGCATGGGGCCTGGTGGGACCCAGACAAAACATTCACCTACAATGAGGGCTCATTGCAAGTTCATTATCTAGTGCATCATCAGAAGGACCTCGTTTAGTGCAGCCTCTTCTGTGGAGCTGTCATCCTGGACAGNATCCGGCAGGTAATTCTGAAATAGTGCCCACAATAAAAATTTAGATTTTCCCTCCTCGGTGCTCACACTTCATACTCCAAATTATTCTCTTGCAGAAGCAATACAGTGTTGGCTACATCCCTTTTGGCCTGCCTGTTTCCTTGCCTTTTGATCTGTTTTTCTTCTTCCTTCCTCTAAATCTGTTCACTGGTGTTTCCCTCAGCAAAATTAATAATAATAATAATAGCAGTAGTGGTAATTGACATACTTTGTATGATTTCTAAAGTTTGCAAAGACAGCAGTGTTATTGCTTAGGATAGTTTTGCAAACTAAAAAGTACAAATTTGAAATAATGAGATTGGGGTAGAGACATCAATCATTCTTGGTCTCCTTCCGGGGTAAGAAAAGGATTCCAGGAATCTGTTCTGTTGAAAATTAGTTGTGTCTTTGGATTTTGTTGTTCCTCCTCCTCCTCCATCTCCTCCTCCTTCTCCTCCTCCCTCTAGATTACATATCTAGCCTGTGATTAGGTATGTTTCAGAGCACTGGGATTTGAGCCTTGTTTCAAACCACGCAGGCTCTTGTTTTATGTTTGGACACAATTGTTAACGGAGGGTGTTCACACCCAGAGAGCCTCTACCCACCAGCTGCTCCCATCCAGAAAGACAATATTGTTTGATTTTTGGAACGCTCTGACTGGACCAGCTCTAGGTGCAGACTCCCTCATACACGATCTCGAGGTAAGCATTTCACTGGCCTGTGGAGCTAGCGGCTTTGTCTGTAGCAGGGGGCAGTAGTTAGTTCTGATTTTACAGTTGGATTGCCATTCTTTCTGTATGAGTGGATTGAAAAGCTCACCCTGGTACCGAGCCTCTTCTTGACACTCCAGATCCTAAAGAATATTCCTTCTGCCTGAGCCCAACCTCATACCACTCAGCCAGACTCCAACTTGGTGCTCAGACAGCATTGGGGTTTCTCCTACAAGTGTGTATCTTTTGCTATTGGTCAGCTCCATACAAGGGTTTAGAATGCTATTCATGGGTCATGATTTTGTTGTGCTTGTATAATGATGCTTTCGGTTAAGGGAAAAGAAAGCCAGATTTACATNGGTATGTGACAAAGGAATTAATTGTTTGGAATATATTAGTACCCAGAGAAAGGGAGGTTTGATGTTTGTTTGTTTGGCAGTTCAGTAATGTGGTCCAGGACCTGTCTGTCTGCTCTGNCTCACATAGACAACTGAATTGGNTCTATATGCTTTCTTTGCATCCCTACATAGGTAAGGGCCTTACTTTCCATGTCTACTTGTGACGATAAGGAAGAATTAGGATGCTAAGGAAGTAGTCTTCTCTTTGTATCCCTTGAGACAGACTTGGTTACCATCTACATCCTAAGCCAGCTATGGGCAGGACAACTGGAATCTCCTTACCTACAGGGAGCTACCTGGAGTCTTTCATGGAACTTGCTCTGTAGGACAGGCTCGCCTCGAACTCACAGAGATCCGCCTGCCTCTGCCTCCCGAGTGCTGGGATTAAAGGCCTGCGCCACCACCATCTGGCATGGGAGCCACCTTTTGAGTGGAGCTCAACTCCAGGCTGCTGATCAGTGGGGAAAGAGTTGACGATTGCAGAACCAACAGCAACGTCATCAACAAAGAGGCAAGAAGGAACTCGGAGTCACCTGGTGTTTCCTGGTACNTTTTCCACCCTCCTAAGCCAGATTTTGAGGCTGCCAAACAGCTTTGATATACAGTGCTGCAAAGTGAATTACCGAAAATTATTAGGAGCTAGGTGGCAGACAACCTAAAAACATGCGAGCATGCGCATCCTCATCAGCAACAGGAAAAGTGTGAACTAGATCATGATGAAACACTATCTGACTCCCACCAAACTGGCAAAAATGAAGAGGTTGGTGTTAGTGAGCAATGAGCTNTGTGGGGAAGCAGAGCCTCTCATACCATGAGAGTNGGATTTGCTGCCATCTCTTTGGAAAAGAACTTGACATCGTCTTATAAAAGTAGACTGTCTCTATGTCCTTTGACTCAACAATTCTATTTTTAGGTGTATGCTAGAAGAATTTTTGCCATTTATTTAAGGGACAGGCTTAGTATGCTCATGTCAGTACTGCTCACACAGTAGTGTGTGTGTGTGTGTGTGTGTGTGTGTGTGTGTGTGTATGTGTAAGAACAGGAGAACAAATAAAAGCATTGTTTGGTGTATCATTACAGTAGATCACTACACCACAGTAAAAATGAACCATTGCTTATGATCAACCACGTGTATACATTTTAAAAACTTACGCTCCTAAAAAAGTAAGTTGCTAAAGATGATGAACTATAAGCAAAAGTATATACCAAGGTTTGGTTTTGTTTGGTTCTTTTGTGTGTGGTGTATGAATGGATAGCTGTTAATTTGTGTATGTGCTCATATGCCTCATATGTATGCAGTTGCATGTGCATGTCTGTGCCTATGCATATCGAGGCCAGAGGTCAATACTGTATGTCTTCCTCAATCACTCTCCACCTTAGTTTTTTGAGACACGGTCTATCATTGAACCTAGGGCTTACCAATTTGGCTAAATCAGCTACCTAGTGATCTCCAGGGATCCACATGTCCCCACTCCCAGCCTGAGGTTGTAGGCATGCACTACTGTACACAGTTTTTATGTGGGTGCTGGGGATTTGAACCCAGGTCTTCATGCTTGCACAGTAGCACTTTACCAACTGAACCATCTCTCCAGCCCCAAATATNGTGTTTATAAAAGCCAGCACTTTTAGGCAGTTATTGTATTGGTCAGACTTTTCATTGCTGTGACTAAGTGGCTAAGAAGGTTAACTGAAGAGAGTAAGGTTGAGAGGTTTTAGACTGTAAATGGAGAAAGACCATGGTGGAGAAAATATCCTTACCTCCTGGAAGTCATGAAGCATAGAGACAAGCAGGAAGGAGCTGGGGGCATGTATGCCCTTTAGAGGCATGCCCCCCAGTGACCTACTTGCTCCCTTAGGTCCCACCTCGAAATAATGCCATCCAATTATGAATTCATCAAGGGTTTAATCTGTTGTTTAGATCAGAGCAGTTGGGATCTAACCACTTCCCCAAAGCCCCAAAAGAAAACCATAAGCCCACACTCAAATCATAGCACAGCTGTTGAGAGGCGTCTATACATGAGAAAATCAAAGGTGGCTGTCTAGGGAAGTGTGAATCCAGGAAGAACATACAGTTATTCTCAACAGCGTTGGTCAGTGGGATCTAGTATTGCTTTGGTGGTAGCATTGCCAATCATCTTTGTCTGAGCCAGATGTTTCCAGCTTTCTTGCCATCTCATTCAAAGAGTTGAAGGAGTACACATAGGTTGCAAAGCAGCATGGGACTTCACTCAAAAGCAATGTGAAAGTACAGACTAAAGCCAGTATAAAATATCAGTGAGTTCTGGATAAGATCTACTTGGGAGCCCCTGTTACTGCCTAGAGTGTCCTTCTGTGGGTCTAGGAGGAGGAGAAGTTGGTTGCTAGAGGCAAAGTGTAGGTGACCTTTTGTTTTAACCAGCAGGCTTGGGTTATATAAGCACAAGTCATTTCCCATGGTACATCTGGTTTTAATCATCTGCACAGGTATAAGGTAAGAATCTTCTCACTAAAAGTTTGTTTTGAGGACATAGTATGTTTTAATACACAAGAGCTATGTGGTGGTTTGAATGAGAAATGAAATGTCCCCCATAGTCTCATGTATTTGAATACTTGGTCCCCAGTTGGTGGCTCTCTTTGGGAAGATAATGGAACCTTTAGAAGGTGGACCCTTGCTGGAAGAAGTTCATCACTGGGGGATGACTTTGACTTTTCATGGCCTAGCTCTAATTCTGTTAATTCATTCACATTCTCTCTCTCTCTCTCTCTCTCTCTCTCTCTCTCTCTCTCTCTCTTTCTGCTTGTGCATAAGTCTATGCTTCCTGACTGCCATGCCTCCCCCACTCTGATGGACTGTAACTGGAATTATAAGCCAATATAAACCCTTTCTTCCTTGAGTTGTCTTGTTCATAGCATTTCATCACAATAACCAAAAAGTAACCAATAAATACCCTAAACCAGTTTGGGCTGCATTAGCACACTGTCCCTAATTCTAAGATGTGCTTTAGGATGTGTTTGGCCACTAATGGAGAATTATTACGGGTTGCCAGGGAGCTACTGGTCAGAGTGACCTTTGCTTGAAAAGAGGTGTGTATACAGCTTGATGCTGGTAAGGGTCAAAGTTTTCCAAGGGTTTTGATGAAAAGTGTGTGTGTGTGTGTGTGTGTGTGTGTGTGTGTGTGTGTGTGTGTAGCCAAGCAGAGAGCAGGGTTGCTAAATTTTTCCTATAGTTAGCTGCTTTAATAAAATTGGAGGTGGTTCTTTCATTTGGGGGCTTTCTGACTTCTGTCTATAAAACATGGTAATTTTTAAAATAAAGGTACTGTGAGTTCTTAAACAAATGTGACTGATTGCACCAGTGACAAACAAACAAAACACGTGCATTCTTGTAAAAGAAGCCTTTGCCTAGAGAATTAATTAATATTCTATGAGGGAACCAATCATTGCATTCTAATCCAGTTAGGCTTTGAAATTCTGTGAAGGCAATATAGTAAATTATTAAAACCTTGGTGTTCCTGAGAGATTCACCTATGGGTAGGAAAGCAGGGATTTTTAAAAATATTTATTTTAATTTATATGCGTGTCTGTGGATAGTTATATACACCTACATGTAGGTGCCTGCAGACACGAGAAGACGGCATACGTCCCCAGGAGCTGGACACACTAGTTGTGTAGGTGCTAGACACACAAGCTGTGTAGGTGCTGGACACACAAGCTGTGTAGGTGCTGGACACACAAGCTGTGTAGATGCTGGGAACTGAACTTCAGTCCTCTGCAAGGGCAGCAAGTGCTCTTACCTGCTGTGCCATCTCTCCAGTCCCCACAGCAGGGCTTTTTCTTTAAGTTAATTTTTAAAAATCCAAGTGGAATTAAATGAACCTTCATCAGTGTATAGAAGTATAAGGCCTTAGTTCCTGGAGTGACTAGAGTCAGTATTTCCCTCTAGCACATTTTTAACAAATGATGTGGAAGAATTCACAAACAAAGTCTCAAACCCCTTAATTATAGGTATAGCTAAGTGCCCCAGGTGGTGAGACACTAATTGCATGAAGTTTATATACAAGATCTAGTCCTGTTTCACTCACAAACACAACAGATGAGTGCTAGTGTAAATAGCACACATGTTTGCAAATCTCCACTTCTCATTAAATTATCAGTTTTTACCATGGATACACAAACACTGTAGCTTGCATGGCTATTGGCTTTCCCCATGCTTAACCTATAATGCAATCTCTTAATGGTTAAATAACGAATGTGTTTCTGATGAAGGCATGGCTTCTGGTGTCATTTTTCTGATTCAGAACACCCTTAACTTGGGCATTTTCATGGCTCACTCATCGTGTAAATTCCAGGCTGTGTCCCAACCAGAAGTGACTACAGAAGGCATTTGTGACTTGGCAGCCTGTTTTCCTCATTGGTAAGATGAAAAGATTCAATTGGATTCTTTCCAATGTCTTTCAGATCTGCCCAGTGACTACGACTGTGAGAACCCATTTTTAGGGAACCAAATGCTAGGGGCAAACCCTCTTGTAGCCCAGCAAACCTTAGATGCACCNTTGCTCACACTCTGTGCCTGAGATGCCGCAAGCCTCTTAGTCCCCTTTGGACATTCATTTTCTTCCATCTTTGGGATTTGAGGTACCTCTCACTGAACATGTGACTGATAGTCCACTTAGCAAGGCCNAGTGGANCTTCCTGGAGTCTTATTTAATTTGCTTCTGCTGTTGTACATTAGCCCATACAACATAAATGATGTGTGAAAAAGTCCATTAACCCTAGGAGTTTTCATATGCTGAGGAAAGATACTTTAGTTGGGTCCCTGGGGAAATATTAGTGTGAGCTCTCATTTATGTTGAAAGGAAAACACCCCGAGGATGTTAGGAAGGNGCACTTCTGAGCTTTCAGGAAGCATCCTAATATCTTAGTTCTCAAGTAAACGGAGAACCTGATAGTTGCCATCTACAATAGTAGATACATCCTTTTTGTTCTATCAGTTTTTGTTTTATCAAAATAATACACGAGAGTCAGCTCAGGGTGTAAAGGCACTTGATGCCAAGCCTGATGACCTGAGTTCAATCCCCAGGATCCACATGAAGGAGAGGAGAGAACCAATTCCTGCAAGTTGTCCTCTGACCTCCTCACATGCTTTATGGCATGCACATGCCTGCATGCATGCACACATACACACACACACACACACACACACACACGATAAGTGCAATAAAAATTTAAAAGATATCATATAAACAGAGTTTTAAGATGCAAATTTTTCAAAAAAGATTTACAGCCCAAATCACTCTGTTCTTTGCCCCATGCCCACCCTTACTCACTTCCAGTCCCCGTGTTCATCCCTGACGGACACAATCTCTTCCCATTCACAATCCTTTCCCTTCTCCACTAATTCAGAAATAGTTACACCTTCAACCAAATCCCTCATATCTAACACGGAGAGGATATATTGTTTACATCTCTGTCAGATGGTCCTCTATTATTAAAAATGTCTTGTATTTCCTGATAATGCTTTCATTTCAGCTNTTCTATGTATGTATACACATACGTAGACATGTGTACNTACAGTTATGCCGTAATTGAGCCCTTTGCTCCACTGGGAGTCTCCTGCCTCATTTTTAGCTGCCTTGAAACACTGCTGGGATTCTGAGGTCTTGTATGCTACCCTGAGCTTTTTCTTTGCTTTCGTCTGGCTGGGTCANCTAGATTCTAGTGCCTGTGAAGTTTCTTCCCTGTTTCTGNTGACACACCCCAGGGTATNTTTAGGAAGTGACACCTTTTGAGATTTTAAGCATCTNAACATGTTTATTTTATTCNTTCACTTGACTGATATTTGAGTTAAGAACAAAATCTAAACTGAGATCCCATTCAAACAAAATTATGAAGATATAATTCTTTTGTCTTTTANCTTCCAATTTTGGTATTCAAAAAACTGCCCAAATCTAACCTTTTTCTCATTCTGTTTTTGTTTCTTCTAAATCTCTTGGACTTTATATGTGGCTTTCTGGGAATTTTATTTTCAATTTATTCTTTATCATGCTCCATTCCCTACTGTCCGTCTCTCACTGCTGTCTTCCTTCCCTGATTCTCCCTCACAAATGCCTGCAGAGAATATTCTAGACTCCCATTCTCAACTACTCTTTAAAGCTGCCCAGGTGAATTTATCCAGCTTGGGAAAACCTCCTTTGACCACATTTTACTAAGCCCATCCACCCTGAGCACATGGTCACTGCATTGTTCTAGAACTTTCTTCTCTTGGCTTCTTTGCTGCTACCCTTACAGGTCTCCTGGCTCAGTTGCTTCTACTGGCTTTACTTCCCCCATTGTTTCTGTTGCAGACTACAAAGAGGGAGCAAATAAAGGACTCCAGTGGGCCAATAGGAAGTGAAGTGAAGCAGAAGGAAGGACCAAACACAGCCACTAGGGCGTAGGGACACCCTGCTTGTCAGTGGCTTCAGCCACACCTGGGCTGCGGGCTTCTTTCCTATGCAATAGCCAATTTCATTTCCCCTTTATCTTTTATTAGTATTAAAAACAAATATGCTTTCTATATCAAAATTTGTCTCTGTGGCTTGGACATGGGACCAGCTGACTCCAGCCCCAGCCAAGGCCTCCTGCCTCTAATGCAGAATGGAAGTGTGAAACAGGAAAAGCCNCCGCCCTGCTCCAGATGTTTCTCTTGCATTATATCCATTTCCTGGTTCCGTTGTCTATGAAACACAAATCCTTCTTCTCAGAGGGGTGTGTGGGGCGGATAAGCGGTGGTTAGTGAGAGCGTGAAAAAACAGTTCATATAATTGTACTTTCTTGGCATATTTAATTTCCACGTTTGCTCNGTGCACCTGCTCGGTGCCTCTGGGTTTGTCATTCTCCTCCTTTGTGTGCTGTGTGTTTCAGGAGGACCCCCGTGTGCTTGTTTAGTGTAGCACCCAGCACAGCGTCATAAACAAATGGGCTCTTGGTAATACTTTGGGGATTGAGCTTATCTGTGACAGCTGGGAGAGGTACTGGCTGTCGTCAGCAGCAGCCTTGACAGGTTAGAAATGGATTCATAGATGCCACAGTCTGGACAGGGCAATGGTGGCCTAGAATGTTTAGGTGGAAAGAAACAAAAACACTATGTTGAAGAAGGTAGTTTCAGGCATTATCCCAAGTNCCTTCTGTATGTTATTAAACTCCNTTCTCTTTTCCAGCAGGACCATCATTGCTCTCACTTGAGAAGGGAAGTCACCCAAGAGTGAAGGGTGAGGAAGGAACTTGTGTAAGTCCAGGATTTTGAGCCAGTGATGCGATTTGAATGCCCCTTTCCAGAACTTAGGTTGAGATTTCTTGGTCACTGTGTCTGNGTTGGGAGGTGAGACCTTGGAGAGGTCACTAGGTCACAGAAACCTGCCTTTAGGCATGGGGCAATGCCATCATCGAAGGAAAGAGACTGCTGTTCTGGGNTTNGCTTTGGCACAGGAGTAAGCTCACCCTGCAGGTCCTCACTGAATGCTCAGTGGACACTACCCAGGGCTTTAGCCTTCCCAGCCTCCAGGATTGTGGGAAACAGATTTCTGTCTACACACAGCTCCCAGACTCAGGTATTCTGTTGTAGCAGCCGGAAACATACGGAGACCTAGTCCTGCTGATCTAGACGCCACATCCCTGGCTGCTCTGGTGGACCTGTGGCTCAACTGACCTGCCTACCTACCGGAGAAGCCCTTTATGTGACTCATGGCCCCATGTGGCTCCACCCACAGCTGTCACCTTCTGTCCTATTCCTCCTTAGGATTTCTGCGACCCATCCTCCAAAGATGTAGCCACATTCTGCACTATGCAGACCTTGTCCATGGCTCTCAGCACACATAAACACACAGTGCTTTATTTAAGAAAAAGAACGATAATATATATATGTTTTTTTAACTCAATGAATTTGTTGGAGCAGGTCAAAATGTGTTCATTGTTTGATATCTAATTTGTTTACATGTCAGAATTTAGGATTAGACTATACAATGTAGTTTNGGATTTCGTTTGTGTGTTTTGAGATGGGGTCCCATGTATCCCGGGCTGGCCTCAAACTTGTTCATTGTCGGTGTTGACTTTTACCTTCTGATCCTCCTGCCCCCACCTCCTGAGTACTGATGTTACAGGCATATGATATGCACCACCTATTTTGTTTTGTTTGCATGCAGTGTTAGGGATCAAACCTGGAGATTCATACATTCCAGCCAAGCACTCTACTGCCTGAACAACATCTCCAGCCCAAATTCTTAAAATGTCTCCATCATTCCTTGACTCATGTTTCTGTTTCGTGTCCAGTTAGCATTGCATTACTGATGGCAAAANGTTAAAAACAAACCAACCAACAGAAATGAATTAAAATCGCAGCATTTGGGAACAGGGAACAAGACAAATATGCAGCTGGTTGTGCCAGCACCCCAGAATAAACAGGTTTATGGGACTTCATTTAATAGCATGACAGTTCCAAAAAGAGGTACAGTTGATGCTGTTGCTTAAGGAAGCTTGTAGGCAGGGACCCCAGGGAAGACTCCCGTGCCTGGACTTGGTCTGTTGGGTGGCTCACTCTCACCAGCTTGCTCTGCTCCGTGAAGTGAGATACAAGGCGTGAGTGAGATACCCACTCCCTTAGCACCGTTAGCTTCTGAAAATGAACAGTGAAACTCCAGGAGTTGCCATGACTGTGTCTGTGGGACAGACAGAGACCTCACTAGGACTGCCAGGTGGCCTTTATCTGCCAGACGTGGGATTGGGGGNGTGGAATCAGAATAGCACTTTGGGAGCTAAGCGTCGTCAGTCAGCCATTCCTAACACTTCACTTATTACCAGTCATTGCTGCTCAGTCCCCGGTTGCCTGGTTGCAACCTGTACCCCATCTGGGATTTTGTCACCACCAACAGGTCTCAGGAATATGGATTGTGGCTCTTTCCTGATCATTATTTACCCTATGTCAGACCTGTCACTAAATGCTACATATATACTTCCTATATTCAGTACTCTTTTTCATATGATAATAGTATTATATTATCCATATTTGGTATTACACATTATTCTATGATTCTTACTGCTTTTACATTGCAAATTAAGAGACATGAGCTGTAGTTTGGATGTGAAATGTCCCCATTGGCCCTTGGGTTTGACACTTGGTCCCTCAATGGTACACTGTTTNCTAAAGGTTAAACCTTTAGCAGCCTTGCAGGAGGAAGTAGGTCACTATGGGTGGGCCTTGAGGCTTTCCTGCCTGGCCATACTTCCTGTTCACTCTCTACTTCCTGAGGACACAATGGAACTAGCACCTTCCCACTTCCTCTGCCATGCTTTCCCTGCCATAAAGGATTGTTCCATCTTGAACTGTGAACCATAATAAGCCCTTCCCCCCTGAAGTTGCCACTTCTCAAGTATGTTGTCACGGCAACAGGAAAAATATCTAACACTCTAGGGTACAAAGAGGCTAGTTAATGTCATGGGAGTCACACAACTAATGCTGGCATGGGAACACAGGCCTCCTCTGAAGTCATGTCCCTTACCCCACTCTGTGGAACTGAAAGAGACTTAGAAGCCATCTGCTTGCAGCCCCTTGTTTTATGGATGAACATATCCTGGCCCAGAAGAGAAAGGTGACTTGGCCGAGTCCCCCTTGGTGGTCTTCTGACCCTGGGCTCAGGGACTCCCACTGTGCTACAANGATCCTCACTGGTCATTCTGACTTCATGTCACAGAATGGATGTCAGTAGACACAAAATGGGTTCAATTTTACTAGCAAGTGTGAAAGCTCTAGATTTATGTTGTTTTTTGACTAAATCTCAATCATTGATTTTACCAGTAAAGACTCAGGGGTCAGATGCTGGGGTGAAAATCTGCTAGCTCAGAGAAGCAGAGAAAGCACTGGCTGACCTTCCTCCTCTGCTGTCCTCCCAGAAAGAGACTTCTCCTATACCACATCAAACAAAATTCCTCAAACTGAATCTCCCTCCCTTCTATTTCCTGTGTGTCTCTCNATCCATCCTCCTGAATCTTTCTTANTCTCTATGGTTTTTTTCCTATCAACTGGTTGCTTGCTCTGCCTCTTGACCTATGGTTGACTTTATTTAATCCTGTTTACAATAGTCAAGGAGGAAGCTCTTAGATTAAAGGTGTGTGTTAGGGCTAAGCTACATCACAGCTAGAAACATTTTTTTTCCAGTAAATAATGCAGTCTCAGAATTCACAGTGTGATCAAATAGCCTGTGACAAGGGTATAAGGGAAAGATGGCTGGGGTGTGACATACTGAAGGTAAGCAGTCTAAGGGACTCTGGAACTCTCACATTCTGTTTTTTAGCAAAGCACCGTGCGTTTTAACAAATGACAGACAAGTTTATGGCTATTGGGCCAGTGGTGTCTTTCCCCTCTTAAGACCCAGCTCACCAAGCCTGCCTCGCCCTAAGGATTTTCATCTTCAGNTTCAGAGTACTGACTTTTCTTTTCTTTCTAAGAGCAAAACCTAGATGCCCCCTGTGGCTGCCAGGGCAAGGATAGAATGCTCTGTCCAGAGGACAGGCTACATTGTGGTAATAATTTATCTGTGTTTCCTAATAAAATTTATCTGAGGGTCAGAGGAAAAATGGAGCCGCCAGCCACCAGTAGTAAACAATAGCCATGCAAGCTAGCACACGCCCTTAATCCATTTGGTTCTCTGTGACTCCAAGGTCACATGGGGAACTAGCAGTAGGAGGTGGTGGCACACGCCTTTAATCCCAGTATCAACCTTAGAGTTCTGAAGATCCATGCAGACAAGACAGGAAGTGATGCAGCTTGGGAGGTTGGGAAATTAGTTAACAGATAGACAGTATAAAAGCCAGGTGAGACCGGAACTCGCTCTCTTTGCTCCGCTTCGCTCCTGGGAAGTAGAGGCAGCGTTGGTGAGTGGTGGCTTGCTCCTAATTCCTCTGATCTCTGTCAGATTTTCACCCTTATTTCTTGTTCCGCGTGTTTATTAATAAGACTGGTTAGAAGTTCTTCTTACACTACATCCTCCAAGACTGCCACAATGGTGGAGTATTCAGAGCTCACTAGTGAGACAGAATGGGTTCTAGGATCTGCAAGCTAGGCTTTTAGCTCATTCAGTGCCATGCTCCTTTGTGGGCAGTGGGACAAAGGACTGTGAAGTGTCATGGCTAATGTCATAGAAATCAAAGACATTCCTGGTGCCAGGGTTGGACTCCATAACCTGGCTCTTTAAGCCCCTGAGCCTCGGTGGCCTTTACCTTGGGTAAGCCCNGCTAGGCACTATGATCCTAGAAATCCATTCCAAGGGTATGAGTACTGGGATCTACCACTCATGGAGGCTGTGCTCTGTGACATCTCCACAGCTGTGTGAGGTGCTGAGACTCAATTGGGAAGCATTTCACATTCAGGCATCCCACAGGGGTCTCGGGTGTCAAAGGAGGCCAATTTATTTAGTGTGGCTATTTTATAGTGTCCTGGATAGTCTTTGTTTTTTTCTTTCAACTCTACAGTATGTAGAGTTGAAATTGAATTTGTGGCTCACAAGTTGCTTGGTGAAGGGGAATGAAAACAAAGGAAGGGAGAAGCCCCTGAGGGATGCATTCTCCCAAAGATTGAGAAGCATCCTGCAACTGAGCCTATCTCTGCAGTCAGGGGTAAGCACTGCAAAATTCTCCCTTCCTAAACCTCTTTCTTTCTCACTGGCTTTTGAGCAGAGCACAGCATAAACAATGATGCCCCAGCTCATGTGATGACAATGATACTTTCAGTCCTTATCTGTGACCTCATGTCAAGTCACATAATGGACCAGGAGCAGGCCAAGTGTCTTTGTTCCTAGTTCTCAGACAACCTCTTGCACTACTTCTGGGTCTGTCTGATAGCTCCAAGGGCATGTAGCTATACTTCAGTAAATATTTGGTTGATGTTTAATGTACATAGAAATGTATAGATTATAAGGGCAGAGCTTAATAAATGTGTACAAAGTTAACTAACTTGTGGAATTAGTGTCACCAGCACCCTGAACAAGAACAAAACCTTCTTAGCACCCCATAGGTTTCCTCTGCATCCCAGTGCCCTCTCAAGGGCTACCACTGTCCTGCCTTGTGACTTCATAGGTTGAATATTTCCTATTTGGGAACTTCAAATGAAACTCCACAATGACTTTTTAAAAATTTTTTTTATTTATGTGTGTGTACATACTGTGAATCTGTGTGTGGGTTCATGCATATGAGTGTGAGTGCTTTGGAGGCCTGAAGCATCAGATCCCCCAGAGCTGGAGTTACAGGAGGTTGTGTACTATGTGACATGGGTGTTGGGAACCAGACTCAAGCCCTCTGGAAACACAGACTATACTCTTAAATACTGAGCCATCTCTCTAGTTCCAGTGTCATCTTCTTGCTCTTTACATTTGTAGGATGTGTGTGTGCTGCGTTCACCAGTGTGTTTATATCATCATGGTATAATAGTCCAGTGTAGTAACATATAATTTGTTAATATAGTCTACTGTTCATGGTCATGTGTGTTGTTTTCAGTTTAGGGCTGTAGTTACAGTTGTCCTGTGGGCATTTGTGAATGTCACGATGTGGATCAACTGTGTTTTGAACCTGAGCTGCTTCTCCCAACATAATTTTATCTCAAAGTTTTGGGCACATTTTTGTCACCCATATGGGCAAGTCACAGATCCTTATGTCCCTGGTAAATACTCTCTGTGTCATGTTGTCATTGCCATTTGTGCCCCTGACTAAGTTTCTGCTAGATTGCAGATCCTGGGAGTCTCTACAGTGTGTAGCAAATAATCTATTATTGTTAACTGAGTGACCAAATGAAACCCAAAGTATAGGTTGCAATGGAAAATGAAAATTAAGGGAGATGGGAGATTGCTCAGTGGGTAATGTGTTTGCCACACACGCATGGGGACCAGAGTTGGAATCCTTAGCATCCACATACAACCAGACACTGTAGTGCAGATCTGTAATCTCAGTGCTTCTATAAGGCAGTGGTAAACAGGAGCATCTCCAGGAGCTAGTGAGCCAGCTAGCCTGGCGCACACAGTGACAAAGGACAAGCCCCTGCTTCCAATAAGGTGGAAGGCAAGGACTGACACCTGAGGCTGTCCTCTGACCTTCACCTGAGCACCTTGGCAGTGAGTCCGTTCCTGTATCCCCTGATGTTAAAACAATTGTGCAAACANATACAGAGGTGATGGAAAAATCAAGTGAGGAATACAGCAACGCAAGAGGAGTGGAGGGCTGTGGTGAACAGGAACTCCCTCCAGCCTTCTGGAAGGTATGCTAGTCACGAGGCATACTGGAGAGCACAAGTTAATAAGTATCAAAGCCACTGCAGGGGCTGATGTTATCGTCCAGGTGACCCTGTTCCTGTTGGCTCTTTCCATCTGTACAGTGTGGACGCTAAGCCATGGCAGTGCCTCAGTAGGGCTGAAGTCAGCAGCTTTTCATTTTGCTTTGTTTGTATTTGATCTCTAGCAACACAGTATGGAAGGAGAGGTGAGAGGTAGAAATCCCAGTACCAAGTTCTGCGCAGGGCATGGAGTGGTTATTTTATACCGAGGTTGTGCCTGTGTCAATACCCTTAGCTGAGACTGTGTACTACTCAGGGTCCCTGCTACCTGAGTTCTGCCTCATTGTCCCTTCCTCGGGATGCTGGGAGAGACCAGGTACTCCCCTAAAATGGGGAGTTACTGTCCTAGTGGCAATGGTTGTTTTTAGACAATGTCATGGGGTACAGAGGCTGTCCAGAGAGCCAACTGCTCTGCAGGATCACCCAAGTCATAGTGTGAGTCTCAAAGCTTTCGTGGGAGTCACTGCAAGCAATTGTCGTGATCCCAGATGTCAGTCATCTGCCCAGCTTAGACCTGCTCAGAGAGTGGGCGGGGCAGCACCACCCCACTTTACCTCCTAGCTGCCTGTCATCTCAGCACCTGTCACGTTCCGAAGCTGCAGGCTTTTTCCTGTATCTCTAAGATAATGCTGTCACCCAAAGATGATAGGTGCTCCTTGTGTTGCTGTGGCTGTGGGCATCACCACCTGTGGGTTTTTTTTTTATCAAACCTCCAAGCGTGAACCACAGGAATGGGAGCAGGGTTGTGACTCCTTGTGAAGACACACATGCATCTGTTCACTGGGATGCATGTGTGTGCATATGTGAGTGTGAGCACTCAAGGGCCTGATTGCACAAGCTGGCAGAACCCGGTGGTGACCCTGCTCGCTGGCTCCTTTCCACACAGCAAGCTGCTTGCAGCTTTGTTTATTCTCCTGGAGTTTGCAGTGCTGCTCCCTTCCTGGGAGGCCTGGTAGAACAAAGACCACCCACCTGCCATTGCTTGCTGGCAGTTTTGTCTACACAGAAGCCCTGAGGATAGTTGTGTTTTAGTGTTGAAGAACTGGCTCCCCACAAGACCTTCCTCAAGCCACAGATAGCTCTGCTACTAGTTGTTACACTTAAAGGATTTAAGCAAGTGGTCTTGGACAGGCCTTCTCTTGCCAGCTAGGGACAAGGTCTCAGAAGGGCCATGTGTGTGGCCACTAAGCTCTCTGGAATCATAGGTTCCTGGGAGTTGTGTTATGCAACAACCTGAGATGAATAGGACAAGGATATATACGTGTATGCTCCGTGTGTGTGCATGAGTGTGTGCGCACGTGTGTGTGTGTGTGTGTGTGTGTGTTTAAATAAACAGTGTATAATGAAAGGCAAGCAAAGCTCGTAAGAATGAGTTGCAATTTACAGAAGACGTAAAAGATATTAAGCACCATCTTGTGTTCTGGAGAGGCCGCTCTTGTTTTTCAGCCACATCAAACCAGCCCAGCAGCTGGCCCAGCTCTGCAGACCTGTTCTCAGATTCCGCCATGATCTCTGCTCATCACCTCTTTCTGAAACACCTGTCCATCCTTCACGACTCAGGTCACCCTTCTTTACGCAGATTCCACGTTTACTTTTCCATCCTGGTCCCTGGGCTTTAGGCCAGAGCTGCCTGGCTTTTATGGGTCCTGTCTCCCTTGTATTGGGTTTGGCGATCGTTTCCCCAGTTAATTCCGGTCACGTTCTTGTTGAAAGCACAGACACATGATTTTAAGATCTGCCCTTTANAAGAGGACACAGAACAAGAGAGTAGCTGCAAGTTCATAGAGCCAGAGAAGAGATCTTGTATGTGACAATGACAACAGAGGGGCTCACGTCACTCCTGACAACCTCTGCACCCATGCAGCAGGCACTGCTCCTTTTGTGGATCCCAGTGACGTGCTGCCTCACCCCCGTGGATGTCTCTTTTGAGCTGTAGATCTCAGCAATGCAGGGAGCGGTGGAGATTCTGTCTTCTTCTTAAGTTCAAGTTCTGTCTTTCACACTGCTTTTTTCAGAGCCTGATCTTAAAACTAATTAAAAAGAGCCAGACCCAGTTTGATATTTATTTTTATTATTTGGTTTATTTTTTTTTTCTATGAAGCAACTAACTGCAGGAATTGTTTCTGGTTTTAATACACACCAGTTTCAGTAGGTCATGGCATAGGGGAAATAGATACTTCTCTTAGGGTCAGTAGGTACATGGAGATCAACTTCTTCATAGTTGTCCAAAGAGATGAACTCATGGAAGAAGTGAGGTCCTTTGTGGTTCTAGAAATATCCATGCCTTTACATGGATTCTGGAAGCAACTTTGTTGTTTTATACTGTTTCCAAGGAGACAGAAACAAATGTCTGCTCACCTCAGATAGGGAACCAATGACAGATCAAATTATGGATACTAGCAAAGTCCAGCTTGGTAGACCAAAGAGCTTTATTGGGGTTACTTTTAGGAATATGGGTGAGGAGTTACTTCCAGAAGCAGAAATTACTCAGACAGCTGCACACCAAAGCCCATCCCAGCATGTTTGACTGTTCACAATAGCTAGAACCCTAGAGCTCACTGCACAACTTATAGGTAGCTCAAATGGGGAGTCTCTTGCAGGCAATTCAGTCAGTCTCTGCCTCCCCCAGGCAGCTTAGCTGGTGCTGAGCCTCTTCCTGGCAGCANGGCTCACCTGAAGGCATCTCTCAGCAGTCCTCACTGGTTATATACTCTCAAGGAAAGAGGGGCTTCAGTGCATCTATCTGGTCAGTTTCAGGGACTTCCTGAAGCCACTGAGTTGTTTACTTCCTGAGCCTCCAGGAAATGCTGCACTAGACAGAATATGTCATCTTGGAGGAAACTACTACATTACAAATTTAAATGGATCCACTGAAGGTCCAGGACTATCAATAACCCAATGAATGAGGCCTGGGGTGCACTGCTGGCACTCAGGAGCCTGAGAATGTCACTCAAGAAGGATTTCTTAGGACAAGTGGCACTTCTGCCCAGAAGGGACGAGAAGGACATTATAGGCCAAAGGACAATTCCCAATTATAATTGAGGTACAGGATCCACCTCCAGGCTGCACTGGGTCCCATCCCACCGTGTTCTGATCTGGGCCAGTGGCCCTGAGATGGCCCCTTTCCAACTCTGGCCATAGGGGAACCTGCAGGAAGGCTTAGCCACCCTCCCCCATGATCCTGCTACTGTGGGCTTCTGGCTGTTCATGTTTCTAGGCCCTGCTTCCCTACTACCCCTGCTATGTCCCACTGGGAGGTATTAATTAGAAAATGCCTGGCTGTCATGCTTTGTACAAGAGATGACCTCTGACAGTTTCATATTATTTAAAATTTAAATAATTTCAAACTAGTTTTTTTCAAGGTTCTGGGAAGGTAAATGTAGTTTTCAAANGTATAAATCTAAAATCCCAAAAGAATGTTTATGCTTGTTTGCACAAAGTCTTGAAAATGTGTCATAATATACGTATGATAGTAGTGTTTTATGAGTGCTAGCATTCTGAAGTTGTAAAATCTCTGGTGTGGTTCCCAGTGTTCGCTCAGCACCTACCTCTTAAGGAATACATAAGTAGCATTTCCATAAATCATCTTTATTCATAAAAGATTTTAAATCAAAACGGCAGTAAATATTCAAGTAACAACACAACTTCTGGGTATTCTGAGACATGAAACAAAGTTGTTGNGTGTTGGTTGCTGAGTCAAAGGATGGCTGTGACAGTGATGCTGAACACTAGTGTTCATGGGGGAGGGACAGCAGTGCCATGTATGTGATCATTCACTTTTTGCCATCTTTGAGTTATATGATTCTTGATAATCTAGNATCCATTTGCCTGCAAATATCATATGGTCATTGTTTTTCTCTGCTGAGTAGTACTCCATTGTGTATATGTACCACATTTTCTTGATCCATTCTTCAGTTGATGGGCATCTAGGTTGTTGAGGACAGGTCTTTGATAAAGAGAATAGGAATGGTTGTATCACCCTGCTAGAACCTCCAAACAAGCCAAGACTACATAGCAGGGCCCTAGGAAGGCAGGGATAGAGGAAGGAAGGGAGGAAAGAAAGGGAAATAAAAGAGAAAAGTAGAGAGTTTGTCAATAAAGTGGTTAAAGGAGAAGAAACCAGCATGTTCCTAAGAATTTATTGTTTGTGTGTACGATAGTGTGGGCTATGACTAGTGGAAGATGGGAGTGGATTGGAAAACCCATAAGGCTGAGCTGCTTGTGTTAATGATGCCTGGGGCACTACACACACACACACACACACACACACACACACACACACACACACGACAGTTAGAGCAAGGAGCAGGAAGGCAGAGCCAAGTGTCCACACAGTAAGTGGGTCTCTTTCTTGTTTTGTGATTTGGAATCAGGTATTACAACTCAGTTTGAAGTTCCAGTCACCCAGCACAGAACTGNCAGTGTACTACAGATTCAGAAAATTCCAGAAGCAGCCCTGACTAAGGGATGCTGGCAGTTTCACTGAACTTTGGCTTTAGAGCAGGCGGCTTCTGATTTAGTCCATCTGGCCTGCTGCAACTAAACAGCATCATACAAGTACCCTGGAAGCAACAGGCNCTTCGATCTCACAGTCCTGCCGAGACCAAGGTGGAGGAGCACAGCAGGTCTGGTGTCTGTCCAGTTCAGAGATGATACCTTCTCACTGTGTCCTCCCATGGTGGGAGGAGGAGCCAGTTCTTTGGAGACTCTTTGATGAGGTCATTAGCCAGGTTCACACCTGCAGAGACCTCTCCTGCCAAGGCATTCANATTGGTGGTTAGCGTTGAACACAAGTGTGTTGGGTGAGGCTATAAGCCCATAGTCTCAGACTTGGTCCAGGGTTTCCCAGACATGTGAAACTCAGAAGTGAGGAGAGAAGGAAGGTCACTCTNCTGGTCTCTCTGGTTGAACTTGGTCTCCAGCCATGCTTTTCCTCAGAGGACTCAGAGAGCAGCTATGGTTCCTGGAGGGAATAAATCAAGTGTCTGGAGTCATAGATCAGCTTGCTGTGAAAAACAAGGCCATGAAATAAAGGNAAACATTTGACATGGTTGCATCATCCAGATTAGCCTAAAATCACTATGTGCCAAACTAGCTGCATACTAGGAGCCTGCAAATCTCAGTGCATTAGTGTGAGGCATGTAGACCAGCCCTTTATACATCCATTTACATCCATCTGACAAGTCATTCATGTGATTCCATTTCATTATCTCAACTGAGAAATTAGTCAGCTCACAAACAGTAATGCATCTGACGACGTGTCTCTGGTTTCATACCGGCTCTTTTATTAAGTGTTGGGGACATATAATCTTGCTAACAGTTTTTATTGGCTTTCCCCACTTCTCACTTTTGTGCTGGCACAGAAATAACTAGTAGCTATGTGTGATGATGTATGCCTGTAGTCCTGGCCCTTGGGAGACTAAGGAGGAAAGGATCTTATGTTGGAAGTTAACCTGGGCTACATATTGAGATGCTATGACAAAAACTGAACCAAACCAGCAGAGAGAGAGAGAGAGGCAGAGAGAGAGAGAGAGAGAGAGAGAGAGAAGAAATGGCTGATATAGGAAATGCAGGCTTAAGAAAGGAAATACCATTTAATTTTTGCTTTTGTAATTTTTGTAATTTTTTTATTAAATATTCACACATGCATACAAATGTGTTTGGATCCAATCAACCCCAGTTCCTTCTCCTTCAATTCCTCCCTGAGCAGTTTAATTTTTGATGGCATGAATTTCAAAGAAATTGTGCCTTCTCTAGCCTCAATAGGCTTACCCAAATAAATCATTTTTTATAATAGATCATAATTTAAAAAATAATTTAGAAGCAATTATCTATGGTTTTAAAAACCTACTTCCCTTACATATTCCTTACAAATCTACTTCCTTCTCTTCCCTTTTTCCTCTTCCTAGTCCTTCTCCTGGCCTTTATGGCTGGCCAGCNTTCCAGGACAGAAGCTCTATTCTCAGGACTCTCCAGTCCCACAGGAGCAGGNGAACTTGTCACACTCTGTTGCTTGGGGAGTGTTTGTCAGTGTGAATCAACATGTACTATTTTGGTTTGCTATTCTAATTCCTTCCTTGGTTCCAAGGCCTTTTCCTGCCCTCCGGGTACCATTTNNCTGCTCTGTTTTATGGCGTGTAGAAATGTGCTGTGAATTCCAAAATGGGCTTTCGCCGTTCATCCACGTTCCTTTTGCATGTTGTCTTAAGGATTCCAGGGGAGCTTTGAGGTGAGGGAGACCTCAGACATGCCTCTCCAGCTGCTGCGTGAACCCCACTGCAGAGGCATCCACCTTTTTTTTCCCTTTGTGCCACTTGTGATATCAAACCACTGGCCCATAAAAGTTGGCAAGGTCAGATCGCTAGAAGAGTATCCTAAAACTCATTCAAAAGTATGAGCTCNCTGGTTGGTGCTTATCTCTTACTATCTGGTAGAAAAGATGGAGAGGTTTTCCTGGGAGACATCAGTATCAGATGGCTGGGGGAATCCAGTGCTAGATTCCCTGAGTGCAGGTGGCAAAGAGGAATCCTAAGAGATGCTAGAAGATGTTGGGATGGTTTTCTTGTGGTTCTCACTTTAGTAACTCTGCTTAGATTCTCGGTTTTGTTGGCAGATTTTTAATAGGCAGCCTTTTGCAGTTCCCAGGTTTGCATCCCCACCATGCCATGTGGCTATGCATAAACATGTCTTCTCTCCGCACAGTCCTTCCTCAGGTATCTGTGTTTACATATATAGAAAAGTCAGATCATCTTGGTTGTTGTTTCTGTTTAAAAAAAAGAAATTCTCACCATTGCCGTAAATGTAGCTAGCCATTTAAAAGGCTGTAGTTCAGGCTTCAGGCAAAGTTTCCCTACGTGCAGAACCAGCTCTGCATACTCCTTGGCTGGCCAGATACAATGACAACTAGAAAGGATGTTCCCTATTCATTCACTTCACTGTGACTCCATTCTCACTACAGGAAGACTATTCCATTTCACTTAGTTTGTATCTGACAGAACCATGTATGTAAGTGAGTGCTTGCTGTGTAACAAATGATCCTGGAACTTAGTGCCTTAAGAAAACATTATTTCTTATCATTTCTGGGTCAGAAAGCTGTATCCTCTGAAGTCTCCCATAGGGCTGCAGTCAAATATGGCTAAATTGTCACCATCGAGGCAGTCTAGGGAAGGATCTGCCTGGAAACTCATTCATGAGGCTCTTGGTAAGAAGCTACTCTCGCAATACCTGTCCATGAGCCTCTGCATAAGGCAGCTCATGTCGTGACAGTTGACTTCCCTTAAAAAGCCAAGAGGGTGAAAGAAAGGGCATAGGTTGGGAGTTTCAGTCAGTCATGTTACCATCCCTTCCAAGGGGTACCTTGTCATCATCATTGTTTTTTAAGATGCAAATCACCAGGTTCACCCTCACTCAAGGTGGCTTTGAAAAGCGGGAGGCAGAAACCACTGAGCCATCGGATAGACTGCCTCAGGGCCTGTGCTATGGTCTGAGTGCACCCCAAGCCCCACGTAGCATCTGTTGTTAAACTTTCCCCCATGCAGCAGCATTGGGAATGAGGTCTCACGGCGTGGGTTAGACCTATATAGATTAGTGGCCATTACAGAAGGGCTGGAGGCTTTGAGTTTGATGTTCTCTCTCTCCCTCTTTCTATCTTCTGTTCCTTCCTTCCTCCTATGGCACAAATGTTCCAAGAATCCTCTTGCCAGATGCACCCTTTGGTCTTGAACTTTCCCATCATGAGTAAATGGTTCTACCCTTAATGAAGTACCTTAGCTCAGCCAGGCACAGTTCCAACCCTCAGGAGGCTGAAGCAGGAGGATTGTAAATCCAAGGTCAGTGACACCTAGCAAGACACTTCTGAAAAAGCATTGCCTCTTCTCAGGTAGTCTGTTACAGTAACACAAAACNAAGATATCCTGTCATGACTTTCCCAATGTTCTTTATTTATAATGGATCCTGGGCATCAGGAGGCCTGGAAATAGCATTCCCTCCAGACCCACTGCCAGTAGGTGGCTGTGAGGGAGCAAAGGACTCCTCCAGAGTCCTCTACATGGTTCAGACCGCTTCCCATCCACCCCTCTATACTGCTCTCTCACACAAACTTCCCTGGACTTGGCTTACTCACTCACTCTTCTAGTAGATGCCAATCACTTTCTTCCTTATCTCCTCAACTTTGAAGCTAAACTTCTTCCCAACCTCATGGTCTCTGAAACAAACANAGAACCTGCATAAGTGTTGACTTTAAACTGTGGGGAATCCAACTGACTAATGAAAACAAGAGATTGTAGTAATTATAGGAAGTTATCAAGAGCCCACTCAGACCTAAGACTCACTCCCTAAGAGGAAGGAAGTCTATTTGTGGAGTATCTGGTGTGTCCCCAGGGCTTTGCTAGGATCCTCCTGATGGCCGAACTCATCATTCCAATGTCCAAGGCCATCCCATAATACCATGGGGATTTCCACCTTTCTCTTTGGACCCACCCTCTGACTTCTGGCATGGCAGTGACTNGGGTTCTTAAATATCAGTCTTCTTGGTTCTTCAGACTTTAGGTAAAGCTGAAGACAGGATGGGACATGTCTTTGANAATCCTCCCATGGTATCTTGAGCTGTACTTCTCTGTCACAGAAGAATCACTTGAGGATTTAGGAGTCTGTCCCAGCCTTTAGCTCATGAGTGAGGAGGAGGAGAGTCTCTATCTGCCCTAATNTTTATACTAGTCTCAAGATGGCCTTCTCCTCTGTCTAGCCTCAGGAACTATCAAGCCAGAAGGATGGAGTTGATGGCCACAATGTTAACTGGTGCAGCAGAGACATCCTGGAGCCCTCCAATTGGGCAATTACTAACTTTTACTGGCTGCATTACCTTGGTTACTTTTCTGTTACTGTGATCAAAGACCTGGCAAAAGCAACTTCAGGAAGGGCTTATTTTGGCTCAGCATTCAGGTGGAGTCCGTCATGATGAGAGAGGTCAGGCAGCAGAAGCCTGGAGCAGCTGGTCCCATTGCGTCTATCGGGAAGAAGAGAGGAATGCGTACTTGTGCTCAGCTCACTGTCTGCTCTCTAATTAGTCCAGCATCTGGGCACAGGGGATGCTATTCCCAGTGGGTAGGTCTTGCTACCTCAGTTAACCCAGTTAAGATAATCCTCCACCATAGGAATGCTCAAAGCTCATCTCCCAAGTGATTCTACAGCACATCAAGATGACAACTGAGATTAGGCAGTGGTGGCATATGCCTTTAATCCCAGCACTTGAGAGGCAGAGGCAGG
>LZPO01066361.1:114261-129747 GCA_001675575.1 Neotoma lepida | reverse complement strand
AGAGAGAGAGAGAGAGAGAGATTAGCCACCATGGCCATGTAATAGTCCCAAGTAAATAGTTAAAGAGCTAGGGCTCCTAATGATGAGTGGAAGCACTGAGGAATTTGGAGGGAGCATATTTAGCCATAACCTCAGAGGCAGATTTTTATAGATACTTGATTACAGACCTCTTTTCTAGAGAATAGTAATTCATAATGCCTTGAAGCTTAGAATCTATGGATTTTCTTACAATATAACATGAAATGCATAGCCTCTGACTCTTAANCCTTGCCTAAAGTAAGGCTCAGCCTCTCCTCTCATTGCTACAAGCCACTGAGGCCTCAGCTGAAATCTCACCACCTGAAACTAGAGAGCCCAGAATCAGGTTACCATCAGCCAGGAACTGCTGGCCTCAGCTCCCTGCTTCCTCCCTCACTTGAGGGTCCTTCTGTCTCTAATCCCTCCCTGGCTCTCCTGTGTCTACTCAGAAGGAAGGGCTGAATCCTTAGCTGGTATGGAGAACAGGAACAATNGATACTTTCTAGATTCTCACCTGAATATCTCAGTCAAGAATTCTTCTTTTCAAATAACATTTACTCATAGCTTGTGGTTAGAGTTAGATGCTGTGAAAGTTCATCCTTTTGTGCTTTGGAAAGCATACTTTCCATTGACGGAAGAGGCAAAGTCAGAACCCAAAAGTGGTGGAAAACTTCCATTGAAAAAGTTTTCTGGAACTGTCTAGAATAANCACAAGATTTCACCACTGAGCATGTGGGCACTGCCAGAGCATTTAAAACCTCTATTTCCATAGCGCTAAACAGTATTGTCTTTGTCTCTGGCCTGCNTGGTGGATCTGTGCTTTTTTGTTTATTTGTTTAACCATTTATTTATTTGTTTGTTTGTTTGTTTGTTGCAAGTACAACCACAGTGATGACCACAGTGGCATCGTCTTGGGCAGTTGTCTCTGGAAATGTAAAAGACCATCCATAGAACCAAGTAGCTCTGGTGGACATAGTTCCTTCTACAGACTGTTGGAAGCAGCCTCACCGTGGAGTGGCATGTGCCCAGGATTAACAGGGACTTAGCAGTAGGAGAGGCTTCCTGCTTTTTCCTCCTCCACTGTCTCATTCTGTAGTTCCCAGTTACTTCTACAGCATTTCCTCTGTTTGGACCAGGGAGGAACACAGCAGTCATTTGACTCACTGTACCTGTCAAAGTGGCATCCTCTCCCAAACATTCTATCGAGATGGTCAGGCCTTGCCGCGGTGCCCGAATTTCTCTCCGTGAGCTCTAGTTAAAGATGCTGCCGAAATCTTTTCTCCTCCATGCATTCCACAAAGTTATTCCCATCATCCCCCTAGAATGAATGTTTGTTATTTTTCCCTTGGCCCCACCCCCATTTAAAAATTAACCACATCATAATTTCAACTCAGCAGGCCCAGGATTCCTTCTAGTCTATTAACAGTTGATAGCTGCTGGGGGAGGTAGACTAATTCTTCCTTGGGGCTGTGACCTTGGCAGGCTGCCTATGCTCCAGTGGGTGGCCCCATACCCACAAACATACGCCACCACTAATTGGACTTGGTGGACTATTTTTTTTTAAAGGAAAAGAGGACATAAAGTTGGGAGGGAGATGTTGTGGTTGGGAGGGAAGAGACATGAAGGAAACGAAGGGGGAAATAGAAGTGAATAAGATTCACATATTTCATTATATACATATATGAAATTTTCAGTGAATAATTTTTTTTACAAAACAAACTAGAAAGATCTCAGAAGTATTGACTTAAGAGAAAATTCACATAAGGAAATGATATGCAAATTTAGTAGATGCAATGGCCCTGGGAGACTCAGTTAATTGAAAACTAAGTGGTGGTGAAGGCATTAATGTGTCTTCTGGGGTATTTTCGGATCACCCTCATGAGTTCAAAGACTCCGAGAAAGGATATGGCATTGCACGTGCCAGTGTTGAGTTAAAATACTTAGTAGACTCCCAGGATTCCCCGGTGCTGACTACCTGTGTGATCTGCGGTACTTCAAGCCATGCCTGTGGGAGTGAACATGAGAACATGAGAGCAGAATATAAGGCTCCACACTGGCTTCTTCTATGAGNGGGAGGGACTTTCTGCACCCTGCCCTCTCCTCACAGGGGACAAATTACTTCTTGAGTATAATCTGGGAGGGGCGGTAGGAAACTTTTTTTTTCCCCACAAGTCAGCTTTTCCTCTAATGTTGTGCTGCTCAACATCCCCACTCCTAATATTTAAGTAAAACTTACCAGCACTGTCTTTGTCTGACATAATTTTTTTTATTTATTTATGTGGATGAATGTTTGTCTGTATGCATCCATGAGCACCATGTGGATGCCTGGTGCCCACAGAGGATCTCTGGAAATGGATCACCCNCACACACGAGCTAGAGTTACAGACAGTTGTGAGCTGCCATGTGGGTGATGGGAATTGAACCCCGGTCCTCTGCAAGAGCAGCCAGTGCTCTTAACCGCTGAGCTGTCTCTCCAGCCCATAAATAAGTTTTGAGATAAGAGGATGAGTCTCTACCACTCAGCATTCAGCTGGGTTGGTGGGGACTCTGAGGACTTAGTTTCTCAGGAGCAGGGAGCTTGTTATTCATCAAAAGAAAGCTCGGAGCTGAGCCAAGGAAAGTGCCCTTGATCTTTGCTGAGAAGGTGTTACTCCCTCATTAGGCCAAACCAGAGCAGCCCGGTGGTCCTCAGTGATTTCACACCCAGGGTGTCCCTGGAAGTGTGGAAACCAGAATTTAAAAAGGGTCCTTCCTTTGTTCCCTGCACCCATCCTCTTAGGGACAGAGCCCCCGCCCCTCAAATTTCTCATTGTCCACCCTGTGAGTGTGTGTTCTNTGTGATGCTGGATAGGTGTCAGGGCCAGCGTGTTTGGCTATTTTTTCACCAGGCCTACTTTAGGCTTCTCCTGCCTGTCACTGGCCATTTATCATTAAGAAGCATGTTCCCCATGACTTCTGGGTTTCTTTCTCCCCAGCCTGGCCAGACTCCCACATACGCACCCACATCTGCATGAACACACACACACACACACACACACACACACACACAGCACCATAATGTCTTTTTGTATCGGTGCTATATATTGTTTTTTAAATGATGGAGTCTCCACTGTTGCATACAACACTGGTTTGTGAATCAGTGGTTGAACTGGCCGCCCCCAAAATTCCCATTCACCTGTGAGGAATGTGTGGAATGTTGCGTATGTTAAAAAAAANCGTACCTTCCAATTCTTCATCAATCTCAGGGAACTGCTGAGAAGGGAAGGAACACTTGGTCCTTGTTCCCCCTTAGCCAGAAGGCAGAAAGGCTTCCCTTTCCCCCAGGCCTATGGCTTAAATGTGGCATTTGTGGAGAGCTTTGGGAAGAGGACAGAGCCACGGGCAGAAGCTGTGTGTACATAGCTTCTCTCACTGCTTTGGCTGCCTGGAAACCTTACTGTTATGATGCCATTCACCACCCACAGGAGGGGCCATGGGTTTCAGATGGACTCAGCATAGTCCACTAAGTTTAGTTTAGCTGAGGTAGCAGAGTACCTACCCAGTAGCAGGAATGTGAAGCACCAAGTGCATATTGACCCACAGTTGTCGTGAGCCTGGATCTGATCTATTCTTACCAGAATAAATGCTTATGCTGGTTATGGACTTGCCTTTCCTGAGTATAATGCTTCTGCCAAGATCACTGTCTGTACAGAATATCTTATTGACCACCACGATATTCCATACAGCATTGCCTCTCACTTCACAGTCAGAGAATTGTGACAATGGGCCCATGCTCATGGAGTTCACTGGTCTTACCACGTTTCCCACCATCCTGAAGCAGCTAGCCTGATAGAATGGTAGAATGACCCTTTGAAGACACACCTATAGAGCCAATCAGTGAATACTTGAGTTCTGTTCCTTCAGAAGACCCCAACTAACATTAACCTAGTGTAGTAGTTTGAAAGAAAATGGTCCCCAAAGGGAGTGGCACTATTAGGGGCCTTGTTGAAGTAGGTGTGGCCTTGTTGGAGGAAATGTGTCACTGTGGGGGTGGGCTTTGAGGTCTCTTTTGCTCAAGCTTCNTTCAGTGTGACAGTCAGTCTACTTCCTGTTGCCTTCTGATCAAGATGTAGCCAGTACCATGTCTGCCTGCATGCCTCCATGCTCCCCACCATGATGATAACAGACTAAACCTCTGAACTGTAAGTGAGCCCCCAATTAATTGTTTTTCTTTATAAGAGTTACTGTGGTTATTGTGTCTCTTCACAGCAATAGAAACCCTAACTAAGTCAGAAGTTGGTACCAGAAGTGGGGTATTGCTGTGGTAGTCCTGACTGTATTTTTATTTGGAGGAATTTGGACTTTGGTACTTTGGGTTAGGAAAGCAGTGAAATGCTTTAAGCACTGCTTAATGGATCATACTAGTAGGAACATAGAAGACAGTGGTGCTGATAATGATTTGAGGTTTCAGAGGAGAAGAATTTTAGTATGTTGCCTAGAAATCATTCTTGTGATATTTTGGTGAATAATGTGGCTGCTTTTTGCCTTTGTCTAAAGAGTCTGCCTGAGGCTAAAGTGAAGAGTTTTGGATTAATTCCGTTGGCAGAGGAAATCTCAAAACAGCCTAGAATAGACTCTTTCGTGTGGTTATTAGTGTTAACTCTAATGAAGATTTATAATGAAAAGGAGCAAACTAAACAAATAAAAATACAAAATGTACAGATTGAGAAAAGTGGCACCAGGAAGTGGAATGGAGCTAAATCCTGTGTTCAAGGAGATAAGCAGATAAAGAAATGGAATAAAGGGAGTGGGGTGACCTCAGGGCAAGATCCCACCCAGCTAAATTTCCAACTTGTAAAAAGAAATTAAAG
Source organism: Neotoma lepida (assembly GCA_001675575.1). Taxonomy (NCBI): domain Eukaryota; kingdom Metazoa; phylum Chordata; class Mammalia; order Rodentia; family Cricetidae; genus Neotoma; species Neotoma lepida. The sequence continues at coordinate 124,879 of LZPO01066361.1, read as the reverse complement.
AAGAGCTTAGAGCTGGGTGTGGTGGCGCACGCCTTTAATCCCAGCACTCGGAAGGCAGAGGCTGGCAGATCTCTGAGTTTGAGGCCAACCTGGTCTACGGAGCAAGTTCCAGGACAACCAAGCTTAGGCAGTAAAGGAAACCATGGAAAAGAGAAAGCTGGCAAAGATGTAATTAAATGAGGGGGCCATGTTCCAGCCCCAGCAAGCAGCAAAACTTGGCAGCTTCAGCCACATGGTTCTGGCTTTTGAGTTAAGCATAGAAGAAATGGGTTATAGAATTTGCCTCTGCAACTAAGGAAAGCCACTGAGGCCAGGCATGTGTCAGGGGTGTCCCTGAATGGAAGCCTAGAGAGGCCATTGCATGAAGCTATGAAGTTGAAGCCTGGATTGCCTTGGAGACCTTAAGATGTTGGAGATGCCAGAGCTGTGGGATACCTGCTGAGGAGAGGAGTGGAACAGGGAGTGTAACCATCCCAAGAGAAAGAAGTTTGTTGCAGTCAACAAAACTGAAAGGAGCTGGAGATCTGAAGATCACTTTGACATCAGACATGGAGATGCAGGGTGTGGAGTTTGCCCAGCTGGTTTTCAGTCTTGCTTTAGTCCAGTATGTCCTCATTATGTTCCCTTCCCTTCATTTTGGAATGGTAATGTATATCCTATGCCATTATATGTTGGAAGTATGTGATCTGGTTTTTTTTAATTTTGATTTTATAGCAGATTACAGTTAAGAGATTGCTTGAATCTCAGAAGAGACTTTGAACTTAGGACATTTAAACATTGTTGAAACTGTGATAGACTATGGGGACTTTTGAAGTTGGACTTAAATGCATTTTGCATTATGACATATTGTTACAAGCTTATGAGGGCCAGGGAGTGGAATGGGGTAGTTTGAAAGTAATTGGCACCCATAAGCTCATAAGAAATGGCACTATTAGGAGGTGTGGCTTTGTTGGAGTAGTTGTGGTCTTGTTGGAGGAAGTGTGTCACTGTGGAGGCAGGCTTTGAGGTCTCATATATGCCTAAGCCATGCCCAGTGAGTCAGTCCACTTCTGGTTGCCTCCTGATTAAGATGTAGCCAGCACCATGTCTGTCTGCACGCTGCCATGCTCCCCACCATGATGATAACAGACTGAACCTCTGAAACTGTAAACGAGCAACCCCAATTATAAGTTGGCATGGTCATAGTGTCTCTTCACAGCAATCGAAACCTTAACTGAGACACCTAGCATCTTTCTATTCTCTGGGGGTATGAGCTACCTGAGAATAAGGAACATGAGTGGATCTCACTTTCCCTAACTTTTGGTCTAGCATGTTGGCATGAAGTATGTGTGGTAAACGTGCATGAGGAGATTAATGAAGGACTGAATGACACTTTGTACAGACTTTGTACAGAANGATGGTCCTGGAGAGCATGGTAGCACATGGGTAGAGGGCAGGGGTGCCATGTTCCTTAGCAGACACTTCCCATGCGTGTAAAGCTATGTTTGACACTTTAACCCACCTAGGCAAACATGGAAATCCTAAAGTGAGGCTTCTGAAAGCTGAAGGCTGGNAGTCAGTGTGTGGGAGGAGGAATCAGGCCACATGAACAACAGCTACATCCTAGGTGGTATCAACAACACCACATTCGGCCCTGAGCCACATCCCAACACAGTGGGGACCTGCTGTCCTCAGTGTACCTTGGAACAGAAGGGACTCAGTGATTAGCTTTGTGCAGTCTGACACACACTGGGGCCATTGTTCTTCTCAAAGGGTTTTCTGGAACATATAGTAATTAAACTAATTTGTGTTGAATTGAAAATGCCCCGGTGTTGAACAATTTGCTCCCCAATGATGCTCATCAATGAAACGGTCAGCATTCATTCGGATTCAACCCCATTATTACTGCCAGTGTTGGGAGACTTGACTGATGTAACTTGTTATCCCTTCTGTCTTTGGAGGCCTCCCTTCCTTCCCTGCCATCCCTGAACCCAGACTCAGCTCCCTGCAAGGGTTTGTGGGAATGAACAGAGTCTGGGTCTAGTGTGTTTGGGTCAGAGCTTCATACCCTCAACTACCTTCTCNGCTTCCTTCCCTCCTTCCTTCCNTCTGTCCTTCCCTTCCTCTTCTCTCCTTGTCTTCTCCCCCTTTCTTCTTACCAGGAAATAAGGATGCCAGACATANCTGTCCATGTCTCTAGTAGTAAAGTATAACAGCACCTGTCCAGTTTAATGCAGAAACCAATAAGGTCAGCAAAAATATAACTTCTAGTCTTGTCCTATAAGAAATAACATTTAAGTTNGAAATGGAAGATGGCTTTGGTTTTGGTTGCTCAAAAAGATGGTGCCCGACACCCCAAAATACAGGAAAGTCTAACTAGCCCTCAGGNCTTGGAGGTTCTGACCCAACTGAGACTATGCATTTTTATTTTTAATATAATAGTTTTATTTATTCTTTGAATATTTCACANATACATATGATATATTTAGATCATATTCACCATCACAAGCATTTTCTCTATTGATGGTTGAGNTCTTAAAAGCCTGAAAATATTTTTNTATTTTTACAATTTCTTTATTTTATCCAGCAGGCATTTTTGCAGCTTATTTTTAATAATATTTTTCCACTGCAGAAATAATCTGTGCTATNGGAAAGAACNTAGGCACAAAAATCACACTCAGACCTTTGAGAATNTGGAATTATTTTAAAAGGGCATANTCTCCCAGTTAGGGTTAAAAATGTGTGTTTGAAACAAAATTGAAACATACTGACCCTATCTTGAATCCTTCATAAATATTTACTGAAGAGTTACTCCTGCTAGACTGGATTCTAGGCCCAGGGGTTACATACATCTATGAACNAAGCAGAGGAAATTCCTCGTTGCCCCAAGCGCTTTCTGTGAGGAGTGNGATAATAAGGAAGTTGGGACAGATGGTGAGCCATGCAGGGACAAGCACTATGGGNAAAAGAAAGGCAGAAAGGGGCCNGGGTNCAAGGCTGTGCTGGCCAGGGCAAGGCTGTGAGTTTAGGTTTTACAGTTTCACACAGCGGCGTAATCAGAGAAGATTCTATTGAAGGTAAGAGTTGAGCAAAGGCTTTGGAGGAGATTCATGGTTATCTAGGGAAACGGAGAACTAGGCAGAATGGATACCCCAAGAAAAGGCAGGTCTGCTGTGCCTCAAAACTCCAAAGATGTAATAAGGAACAAGTGCGTAGGGAGGTGGAGTCAAGGATGAGGTCAATGGGATGACGGGAGTCAGCTGGCTTTGTGGCCTCTGAGAGCCCCTGAATTGAGCTCTGAGCAATGCCATCTCATGGCAGCCCTCCTGGGCAGAACACACAGGCAGGAAGACTCAGACCCTAATAGCACTGGGGCAGGCAGATTGAGGAGGGTCAGACTCCAAGTGTAAGAATGGTGGGAGACTACCCCGATTTCAAATGTATGGACAACAGTGGTACGTGACTTTTAAACTGTTGTCTCAATAAATATAAAAATAGCTCTTTCAGTACGTATGAACTAAAACCCCCAAGTGATGACCTTCTTGTCACATTTTCCCTTGGTGAAATGTCTTCAAGCTTGGGAGGTCTCAGGTTTGCTGAGCTACACAATCAGAACAAAACTAAAGCCCCTACAGCATCACCAAACGGAAGTGGAGGAAGCATGCTTGTAAATGTCAGACAGGGTTAGAAGTGACCATGCTTAGAATTTAGTCTAGAACAAGAAAAAATTCCAAGGGTCTACCTCGGCCATGCAGTGCCCTGCATGGGAAGGTCTCCCTGGCACACGGCACCAGGCTATTACCAGACTGCCAATTCCTGGTACTGCCAGGGTGCACTGAGAGTGAGGCAGTGGAGGTGGTGTCCCCAATTAGTTCAGTACCCCTGTATGGTCTGGAAAGGACAGAACAGTCCTTTGGTTCAGCAGATCTACAGTGTTTGGTTACCATGCTTAAGTACCCTTGTTATGTCATTAAAGAGCCAGTTCAGGGCACATACATACATACACAAACACACACACACACACACACACACACACACACACACAGTTGGCTTTTGAGTTGAGCAGATGGCTCAGTGGTTAAAGCACTTGCCATGGAAGTGAGAGGACCAGTGTTCAGACTCCCAGCACCTACATAAATGTTGGATGGATGTGGTAGCCTGCCTGTAATTCTGGCTTCAGAAGACAGGGGCCAGGGATCTCCCTCACAGGCTGGCTAGCGAGACTAGGCATATGAGTTAGCCATATCAGCCCCAGCAGGAAACCCTAGGTTTGAGAGACCCCCGACTCAATGAATAAGGTAGAAGAGTGAGCCAGGATAATTCCCACCATCAACCTTGAACCTCCATATGCATGAGTACACACATGCACATTCCTCCCCATACACACACGGGTGCCCACATACATGCAATCACACCTATATCTGCATGTACACCACACACAGATGGGAAAAAAGGTATCTTTAATTCCTGTGATTCACATACTACCTTGAAGCCTCTGGGTTCCTGGAATTTTAAATGTAAGTGAAAATTGCTTGACAAAAACATTTACATACCACAATTTTCCCTAACAAGCCCTTGCTATTCTTAATAGCAAATGTGTAAATCGGGCAGTCTGCACAGACTATGAGCTAAGGCTTCAAAGACCTGGGTTTGCTGTCTGTAAGTAGATCTTTCTGAGTGTTTGGGAGGCCCCAAGTGAGGAATACTGACCCTTCTGCACACTTGGAAGGTAGGCCGATACCCGGCTGGGAGAGCACCTCCCTGCTTCCCACAGGCTTCCCCTGAGTATGACAGTGGAACCAGCTCCCCTCCAGGAACTGCACAGTAGATAGGCAATGTGAGCTGTGTTTGAGCTGGCCCCATTTACTCTGCCTCGCTAGTCATTGGTGTCTTCCTCTCCTTGGTGANGGGGTCTTCTTTCTTCTTTTCTTAGCCTGAAAGTGACAGCTCTCAGGAAAGGATGCCAGGAGAAGCCTGTGGTAAAGACTGGTGAAGACTGTGGTAAAGACTGATAAAGACTGTGGTAAAGACTGGTGAAGACTATAGTAAGGACTGGTGAAGACTGTTTTAAGGACTGAAGACTGGTAAGGACTGGTGAAGGCTGTGGTAAGGACTGGTAAGGACTGGTGAAGACTGGTAAGGATTGTAGTAAGGACTGTGGTAAGGACTGGAGAAGACTGTGGTAAGAACTGTTACACTCTGACAAGGCTGGGGAGTCTCTGTGTCGCCCGCAAAGATGCACAGGGTTCCTCACCACCCTTCTCTCTGGCTTTGAGCTCTCCCAACTATCTGTGCTTGCATTTTCCCCCTTTGTTCTCTGGGTCCACGTATTTAAATGCCCTCCTCTGGCAGCCATCCTTCTGTGCATCTAAAATAGTCAGCCTAACTCATGAGAATGGACTGTCCCAGTACTGGCATCTCAGAGAAATGTTGGAAACGCTACAAAACTATCTGCTGGGGATTCAGGGAGATGGCTTGGTTGATAAAGTACTTACCTCACAGTCCTGGGAACCTGAGTTCAGTTTTCCAATATCCACATAAAAACCAGCCACTCTGTGTGTGTTTGTTACCCTAGTGTTAGGGATGTAGCAGAGACAAGAGGATCCCAGTGGTTCACTAGCCAGCCAATCTAGCCAATCAGTGAGCTTCAAATTCAATGAAAGATGTAAGATGGTGAGCCATTGTGGAAGACACAATGTCAACCTCTGGTTTCCACATGTACATACACGCACATGCACAGACATGCATGTACATACAAGCCTACATGCACACACAGAAATACACTACACGTACACACACACACACATTGTTCTAAAACAGATTGGATGTTAGTTCTGAATCTACTTTTCTCTGTTTGTCTCCCAGTAATGTGCCTATCTTTGCCTGATGGTGGTAGATGCATCTCTAAGTACCGATTAAACAGCAAACTACAAAACAAGCAGTGCTTATGTCCCTGCCTGTGAGGGAAAAAATACATTTGTTTCACAGTGACTCACATGAAAAGGAAAAAAGATCATTTTTTACCACATCCCTTGCAACCTCCATCCCCATCTTGATGCTGCTCTGCTGTTATAGCAGGCATGTGAGTCATTGGTTCATATTATTGTATTTCATGATTGTTTGCCTTATTCTGTAACTACTTATTATTGAAATGCAGCATGATCGAAGAGCTGACATGTGAAACAATAGGTTACTCTGTGATTTTTCAAACATGGAAGCCCACTTGAGTTTAGAAGCGGTGAAGCAAGACCACTTTCTCTTCCTGTGTAATAATAAACACATACCCCCTTTCCTATACCCAAAAGGCAGTTGTTCCTATACTGATGTTTTTTCTGCACACAAAAAAAACAGAAATATCAAATGAAGTCCATTTCTTGTTAGTTAGGAGTCATAAGCTCTTATTAATAGGAGCTTTTAATATGTGTATCTGCAGACAAAATATTAAGAGATGAATTGTTTTGATATGGAAAAGAATCTTTGTCACATGGTTGTAATACTTCCGGTGCACCTTGTTAATATTGTTTCNTTTCTCTTAAGCAAAGTTAATCTCTCAAAGACTTGTGGGCGGCAGGGGCAGGGGCAGAGACCTTGCTGCTCAATGCTGAAATCCAGGTTTTATATTTGAAATGTTCAAGAAACTAGTCTCAAGGTTTTTGTCCAAGGAATTATCTTTATGTCAAATTCAATCCCAATTGAGCCAACCTCTAAACAGAAATGTAAGAATCATTGATTCTAGAATGTTAGTAGTANNCAGTGGCAAAAATAACTTTACACCTGGCTATAAAGAGAATCGTTTTATCTCTATGGGAATGATGTATATGTATATATGTGTGAGTACAGGTACTCTATATAGAATCATTTTATCTGCGTGTGATGAGATGTGTATATGAATGCCGGCACGTGCATGCCATCCATGGTGTGCATGTGGAGGTCAAAGGACNATCTCAAGTATTGGTCCCCTCNCCTTCTATTTTGTTAGGGACAGGGTCCCTTATCATATGCCAGCATTGCTGGCCTGTGAGCTTCAGGGGTGGAGTCCCTTCTGTGTCTACCTCCCATCTCACATTAGGATCACTGAGATTAGAGATATGTGCTACTGCTATATTTCATTTGGGGAGATCCAACCTCAGGTCCTCACATACAGGAGCTGTCTCCCCAGCCCCTGGCTATGTACTTTATCACAAAAATCCTCTGATTTCATGGTCTCAGATAATATGACGCTCGAAAAATGGTTCCAATTTTCATGTATAAGCATCAAAACACACACAAATATTTCCCTGAATATTTATTAAGATTGCCATTAGAACTGAAAAGGTACCTTACAATACTTTGGCAATGCTACACTCTTCTACCTGTTCCCAATGGCCTTTCTTTCCCCCACAATGTACACAGTGATGTTTTGTACACAGGTATTTAATCATCGTTATCAGAGTCAGACAGCCCATTGCTGCTGTACATGACAGGAGGGGCACGCTATGAAGGCATCTCATCATTTTTAGCATTTGTTTTGTCTGGTGCCAAATTAGCTAATTTCTTTTATGTTCCAAAAAAATGCATGCTTTCTGAGTCCTATTCCCCTTCTCCCATCACTTTCCAATTGAGCTTTATGAAGACGAAGATGTCCGTCTCATTTTTCTGTGCTGCCCTGGGCTCTATGTAGGTCACAATTCCGGAGACAGAAATAGGACTCCATTTGGTGTTTGTGTCTCTGGCAGCTGTATCATCATCTTGTATGAAATCCAGACCCTCGGGGGTGGCGTCTTCGCATCACAGATGGTGCTCAGTGCTGGAGCTCAGGGTACTATTGCTCAGAATGTGAAGGGGCTGTTTGTTTCCAAGTGGTCTGAGCTTGGACTGAGAATTTCTAAGCTGCTCATAGCTCTTTAGCTATTTAACCAATGCTGCCAGTTGCTGCAGGTTGGCAAGCTGCCCACCCAGTCTCCTTCCTCCTGGCTGTGTACATCCACAGTCACAATCAAAGGCAGAGTCTACTTTACTGCTTGTCGTTACCAGGACTATGAATGCTCTCGGCTTCTTCTGAACTTCAGTTTGAAGTGGTCTCTCCAGCACAGATGCCATTGTTTAGAAGCATGAATCCTGCAGCACTGATAAAGAAGTTACGGGGACATCCCAAGAGAATTTAGCACTGTCCTTGGTCACACAGAGGCTGGTGAATGAGGACAGCTATCACCAAGCAGTCANTATTTCATAAAGCTGTACTGACTTAAAGACCTCATCTCCAACAGCTTCAGAGCACGGAGGATCCCCAAAAGCCTGACAAATGCTTACAGAATGTGTATGTGACACACAGTAGTGGTTCAGTGAGCTATGGAATAGTCTCTCCTTATCTCCTCTGAGGAAGCCACACAGAAGGGAAGCTCCTCAGCTTCCACATGAAAGGACTTACAGGCTTCAGCAAACTAGAGGGCATGGAATAGTTGCAATAATAATAATAATATATATCCATTTTTTACCCAAATTCACCCATAAATATTTATTCTGTTTTATCTCCCTATGCCATAATTTTTCTAAACTGTTTGAAGGAAGACTGCACAGCACATGGTACTTTGTTCCTAAATTCTGCAATGTGCATGCATTTCCTAAGAGCAGGGACCTCTCCCATCACCAGTGCATGTGGTCAGTGTCAGCGAGTTTAACACTGGCTTTCTCACTTTGGTTGTATTTAACATGGATGATTTATTTCTGGTGGCCACACACTGGCACATTTCCAAGGTGTCACACAACGGAGGTTGCCTTTTAAATGGCAATAAGAGAAACAAAGCTAACATCTGCATGATACGGCACATGCTTTTAATGAGCTCCAAGATCAGAGTCTCTATCTTATTACTCCCAGCTGATGTAACAGTTCAAGTTCTGGACTTGAAATGGTTGAATTTAGGTGCCTCACAGATATGCTAAACATGCCCAGTGTGGTGGCAGGTTTTGGTTGCTGATTTGCCACAATGTATTGGGAAGAGAGTCTTGAGGAGACATTGTCTAGATTAAGTTGGCTGTGAGTATGCCTGTTGCCTATGAGGGATTTATTAATTGGACTAATTGAAGTGGGAAGACCCCCCCCATAAGTGTGGGCATCTTTCCTATCAGCATCTTACATTAATTCATCGCTATCTGCTCTTGATTATCAATGTGCCATGACTAACTGTTTCAAGTTCCTGCCACCTCCATGCCCCCATCATGATTGACTGCAACTTGTGAGTCAAATAAACCGTTTCTCCTTTAGATTGCTTTTGTCAGGGTGTTTTTTTTAATCACAACAACAGGAAACGAAACTGAGACACACACCCCCCCAAAAGGTATCATCCGCCATATGCTCTCACACATGAGGGCCCTTTCCAGATGTTCTGGGTTCTGGGTTTGATACAGCACTGAGATTTTGGTGGTTGTTTTATATTAAGTCTCTAATAGGGAAATAATTATTTCTGATGAGGCTTCTCAAGTTGAAATATAAATTCTATCCTAGACCTTGGAACCCAGGCCCAGACCATGGAAGGCCATTCAGTAGATCTGCATACCAGAGANTGAAGCAGGGAGAGGGCACCCTGTCTTCAGGCTCAGGAGTATAAGAGAACAGCTGATGGCTTCGTTATGGAGTCCCTAGTTCCTTAAGTATTTAACTTGAAGCGTTCCAGCGCTTACTACCACAAAATCAAATGTTTTGGAAAAGGTGGAAGCCCGCTAAAGAGTGTTAATTGTGTCAGTTTTTGCCAGAAGCCTCTGGAGAGAAGCACAGATGCCCTTCACACCCAGCAATACCCACTGAATTGAAGAGGCATTTCTGTGATGTGTGACTATGGTTCCAAAGGGGTATGCTGGTCAAGTTCATGAAGCTATTACAGAATGTCCAAAACTGAGTGATTTGCAAAGAGCATAGATTCATTTCTGACAGTTCTGGAGCCCAGGAAACCCAAGATCAAGGGGCCTCCTTCTAGTAAGTCCTACGTCTCCCCATGGCAGAAGATAAGAGGAGAGATAAAGGGCAATCAAAAGAGGGCTGGCTTAGTTAGGGTTTTTAATTGCTGTGAAGAGACACCATGACCATAGCAACACTTATAAGGAAAACATTTAATTGGGGTGGCTCACTTACAGTTCAGAGGTTCAGTCCATTATCATCATGGTGGGAAGCAAGGCAGCATGCGGGCAGACATGACAGAAGGAGCTGAGAGTTCTTACGTCTTTACATACAGGGAACAGGAAGTAGTCTGAGACACTGGGCAGAGCTTGAGCATATATGAGATCTCAAAGTTCACCCCCACAGTGACACACAAGGCCACACCTACTCCAACAAAGCCACACCTCCCATTAGTGCCCCTCCATTTGGGGGCCATTTTCTTTTAAACCACCACAAGGGCTGAACTCAATTTTACAGCAAACACAGTCTTGAAGTGCTGGACATCTGCTGGAAACATCACTCAGTTGGCAAAAGCAGGGTCCTCGGGGCTTAGTTCTTTCTTAACGCCCCCAAGTCTTGGGACAGTCACTTTGGAGATTCAGTGGTGGCGCATGCCTTTAATCCCAGCACTCGGGAGGCAGAGGCAGACGGATCTCTGTGAGTTCGAGGCCAGCCTGGGCTACCGAGTGAGTTCCAGGAAAGGCACAAAGCTACACAGAGAAACCCTGT
>LZPO01066361.1:83961-94221 GCA_001675575.1 Neotoma lepida | reverse complement strand
ACAAAATGGAACTGAACCAAGCAGAAAGGAGGCCCCGGAAGAGTCCTGGCAAGTCAAGAGAGGTCACTCAATGCCTCTATAGCTGTGTGTGCTGTCGAGACTGGCAGGGTGGTCTGTTCTGATGGCTGACAAAAGACGTGATTTGTGCTGTGTGANGACGTTCATTTCTAAAGGCCCCTTCAATACAGATGCCTGTATATGGACAGACATTGGGCAGGCAGGGCTGGAATGGATTTTCACATTTGTCGAGACTGAGGAATTCGATGTGTCCAGAGCAGTTGGTGTTAGACCTTAGAATAAGAGAAAACTTAATGCTATTTTTGGGGCACAGCATCGTTTGTTCTCCTATGCAAATTTAGTTCTAGAAATAGCCTCGACTTTGTATTTGAAGGGTTTGTAGCATTCTTCCTCTGGGTGTGTGGTCCATGCCTATAGTCTTCCTAATGTCATCCCATGCCACAGAGCTAAATGTGAAAGATCTGGCCTCTGAAGGCAAACAGGCTAAAAGGTACCAGTGTGGGGATCTGTGCCATGTAAACCCACACAGTGTTGGTACCATCTTCCCCTGCCAGCCCAGTCAATAATGTATAAATACTGATCCTTGTGAATTTCCAATAAATGCTTTTGATTCATTATATTATTCATTATATATACAAATATATATTATATATATTATTCATTATATATTATATATATATATTGCCCAGTAGTGCTGCCCATATAATGTGAGCTACAAATGCCAGCCATACATGTAATACTAAATATTCTAGTAGCAACTTGATTGTAGCAGAAATAAACAGGTGAAGTCAATTTTAATAAAATATTTTATTTAACCCATTTATTCAGTGTATTCTCTTGTAAATAGCCTAACCCTCTCATGTAAAATGTAATCAATATTTATGTTGCTGAAATACCTTACATTCTCTTTTGTTCCACATCTTGGGAATCGCAGATGAATTCCACACTGGACAAAACACCTCAATTCCAAATGGCTCCATTCAGGTGCTTAAGAGCCGTGCGTGCCCCTTGTCTGAGATTCCGGGGGAAAATGTGGTTATTACTGTGAACTTGTGGGTAGGTAGTCATGTGTCCCAGACTGAGGCCAGCTGAACAAGACGCCATGTGTGGTTCACTTCCCACCTCAGCCAGTCTTCCTTACAAGAGAGACACTGTTTAACAGACATTTATCACTTAGGGAGGCCACAGATGGGCCATTTACTGACAAGAGCAACCAATCCAAAGGCTGACATCCAGCTATTCCTGGGTCTAGACGAAAACAAAACAGAAATGGGATCCAAGTTTGCAGNAAGGATGAATTTCTAGTGTAACAAAGGCCCGTCAATAAGGGAGTATCGGGTTCAGTTATAGCAATGAAAAACTCAGAAAGAAGGCTTGGGTTTTATTTCTGGTGTTTGGGGTGCTCATCTCAGACCCTGCAATTCCATCTTTCTGCTCAACAGCACGCAAGCTGGCTGTAGGGAGTCATTCTGAAAAAAAAAATTGAGATGAAATCTTGCAAAAATCACTGGGCGAATTTTTAGGGTAAAAAAGGATATAGCAAAATTCTGGAGCAGGGGAAATAGTTCAATAAGTAAAGTGATTGCCTCACAAACACGAGAACCTGAATTCAATCCACAAAACCCACAAAAAGTTGGACATGGTGGCATGTACGTATCATTCTCTCACTGGGGAGACGGAAACTGGCAGGTCCCTGGGGTTGCTGGCTGGCCAGCCACAGGTCCCCGTGAGAGATCCTATTTCTCAAAACAAGACGGACGGGGCCTGAAGATACTCAAGGTTGATGTCTGGCCCCTACACAGTATTTATACACGTGGACCTGCATACACAGAAGGGAGCTGGAGGGAGAGAAGGAGAGAGAGAAAGAGACAGATAGGGAGAGACATAGTGATATTGTTCAGTACAGAAACCTGACCCTGCCTCGATGGAGAGCTGAGGCAGAGAGAGCAGAAAACATCTGAAATGTGGCCTGCAGGCCTGGCTACGCATCGCTGGTCTCCGGCACCTGGATTTCCCTCCACCTCCCTGTATAGACGTCAGTGAGCTCTTCCAAATTGAATCCCATTTTAGAACCATTCCAGCTCAAACAGAGCCATGGCATGATGACAGAGGGCTTCTCCGGGCTTCTAGNGGCACTTTTCCCTCGATAAAAAGCAGTTAAAACGGCTCTTCTCTGGTGATGAATGGTTGTCAGTTTTTTGTCTCATCAATATTTTAATGACTGTTTGCACATTTGGGCCATGANAGATGCAGAGTCTGATGGTCACTGCTGAAGTAGATTGAAGAGATGACTCATGAGGGTGCGGTTGGCTGTCAGTGGCAACATGGTCTCTCTGTGACAGTGGGTGTCAGCCCTGGCCCTGGCTGCCTGGAAGTCTTCTGAAGCAGGTATCCTGAGACTGTCCAGGCAGAAAAACAGGCAATCCACCTTGCCCTCAGATGCTGTCTTCTCTGANATAGCTTTGTTCCACAGCAAATCCACTGCAAACTTCAGCCCACAGCCTGGCCTCTTACTTCCNTATGANTAGCCACTGAATTCAGAGCTGTGTTGCCCACCACNTAATGTCAGTATTAGTGCAAAGAACCTGCCCCATGGCCACAAGAGAAAGCTAAGCCACTATGGCATCTTGGGGGGACACCTGCTCAGAAGAACATTGCTAAGCGTGTTTCACGGTCATTGCCTCAATCCTCAGAGTGCTGTGTTCAAGTCTTTGCTTCATTGTTCCATTTCCCCCCCCCCTTTCAAAAGCTGTGATGCTGTGGATGATATTTTGGAGTTATAACAGTTATGAATGTGCTATCCAGGAAAGAGTCAAGAAGAAAAGTCCTTGAGGACCTGGGACTCTCATAAAGGAGAATCGGGAGCTGTCAGTCAAGAATCAGAAATGAACATGAGAAACAGAAATTGACAGAAGGATGGGAAAGTCGCACAGGAAAGGAAAAAACTTGAAGCATGTGTCCATTTCCAGGGCCTCGAGGAAGCCAACCTGAAGACCTCCCCACATAAATAAATAAAAATTAGAAACAGCTTAAATGCATGGCAGTAGGAAAATGGATCATTGAAATGTGGCATAACTGTGTGACAGTTGCTATTAAAGATTCCATTAGCCTGTTCGCGGCTACACTAACAAAATAGGTCAGTGGTAGAGCACTCGCCCAGCATGCTAGAGGCCCTGAATTCTCCAGTATTGAAAAAGGAAAAGATCAGTGGCTTGTAAGAGTTATCTGGGTCTAATCTTGATAGCACATGCAAATACAAAATACAAAATTGTATCTGCACTGTAATCTTAAGATATCCAGAAACTTAGAAAAATGATTGAAACTATAAGGAGGCCTTTTTTTGTGGGAGGGTGGGGGTGAGGGGGGCCTAGACTGGCCAGTGATTTCAATTGTTTTTGTGTTTTCTTTCCATATTTCTGATACTTTGGGAGTATCTCTGGGAGGAGCATGGAACACTGGTATAATCAGAAGAAAGCCTGTCAGTATGGTTATAACTCGAGTAAATGGCTATTTAACACTCGTCACTCACTACTTTCCTAGCCATGGNAAATTCCAGTTTTGCTCAAAAGACTTTCCTTCCTCCCGAGATAATGAGATCCATGGTCCGACTTGCTTCTCACAGCATTCTGGGAGTGAGGCACTAATGTGNAGAAACTGTGAAAACAGCAAAGGGCTCATGCAAGCAGGACATATGGACATCGTGAGGCATCGTGATGGCCACAGTGTCTGTTTGCAAACCCACTAGAGCATAAGGAATGAGAAACTGAGCATGCATGGATGTGTTGCTAAGAATCAGAACCCACAGGAAATGGAAACTGAGATGCGGCCAGCATTTAGCTGCACATTGCAGGAAGGGATGGGATGGACCCCAGGTTCAGACCATGGCTACGTGAGCTGCAACCAGTTGCAGGTTTTCCTTTATGGAAGATACCTCAGAGCATGTTACTGGTGTGGGTCCTGCAGCTGCTCTCAGAGCTGATGTTCACTTTGTTTCATTCATAGCAGAGTACAGGAGGGATATACCACAGCTGGATGCAGCAAGGGGATCCAGAGGCTTTGCTGAGTTTCATCANTTACCCGTGAGCTGCTGTGTAGTACCAGGGCCTGNATGGGGTGAGGCTCTCATCCTTAATCCNTATTAGAATCCTCCAGGAGGCCCGGCATCTTTCATACTATTTTCTTTTCCTTCTCACTCTGTTTAATGGTTAGTTTTGATTGTCATGTTGAGTAGATCAAGAAATATCTATGGAATTAGTGCAGCACACCTTTGTGTGTCCGTGATTGCATTTTCTGGAGAAAATTAGATCCCAANGCCTTTGACATAATCAATGGGTTAGTCCTCTGAAAGATCCTTAATAGGATAGCATTATTGGGAGGTCATAAAAGTAGGAGGTGGAACCAAGTCGGAGGACACAGCACTGAGGATGTGTCCCTGGGAGCTGTGTCTATCCTGGCCTCTTCCTGGGTTCCCTTTCTCTCTGCCTATCTTGTTGGAAAAATCAAAGACAAAAACTCACCAGTGATTCCCACTAACTCACACACCCTCAAATAGTATAAGAAAGTCCCTGAGGGCACTCTGAACCCAGGCCTCTAAGTCTCCTGTCCATTAAGAAGTGACTCAGTCACATGTTTGCCACTGTGATGTTCTGCCCAAGTACATGGGGCCAGGCAACCATGAATGAGCCCTTAGAGGCCATGAACTCAAGTAACAATTTTTTCCCTTAAGGTTTTTTGTGTCAAGTGTTCTAGTTACAGTGACAAAATGTAACACACCANGTGTGCTTCATTTCTTATAAANTGTACNTATCCACAAGAAAATGCCTTCTNCGAGAGACCCTGAACCAACAGGTGGGTGTGCCACCAAGCACAGGCATGCCTTAACATCTAAATGTGAGGCTTGCCATCCTAGNACTTGGCTAAACCTGGGTAACAGAACTGACAATGCAGCTGCCTGAAGGTTGTCAAGGCTGACTCAGTCAGAGATCTGTGTTTGGCTGTGAGTTACTAAGTTGAACTGTATTGCTGCCTGGGGGACCAGTCTCCAGAAGTACAGGGCTCAAAGGGAATGCACGGAGTTGGCAGGTACTATGACTTTTTTATCTAAGGGGGTAAAGGGAAAAGACACACACACTCTCTTGATGGTTTCCTTCNGNCCTTTTCTTTATTCTTCTTTTGCATTCTCTATTNTTTATTTTCCTGGTGATTTTCTTCTCTCATTCTTCAGGTTTTCCTTTTAACTCATTTTAACTCTATCTTAATTTTTTCCCTTACAGCTTATATATCCCAGCAAAATCTTTCAGGCAATATAAAAATCACAATGTGATTACATTCTGTTTTTCAAAGGAGTGATTACAATGAATACAAGTAAAATAACAGCATGTTATCCATATCAGTTACATGATTAAACATTTTACATATTGCAGATGAAAACAAATTATCCCCAAGAACCCATGTATATTCATACCCAAGCAACTTGTTATAGATTAACCATGTGGGCAAGCAAGATATTTTTCTCAGTCAGGTCTTTTACTGGCAGGCTGCACTTTGCAGTTACAAAGAAAGGGCCAATTGCTTTATTACTTATCTTGAAAGGTAATCTTATAAGGAATCTTAAAGGAATCACAAACCTAAACATTTATATATGAAAAAGAATCAGTCAGCTCTACTTTAAATCTTTAGGGTGCACACCCACTCATCACTAGTTTTTTATATCAGGAGATTGANGGCAGAAATGGGTGTAAGGAATTAATCATCACCTTTGGTCATCAACCAGTCCTAACAAGAAAAATGTATCAGCTTTGTTCTTGGGCTGCTTTGTTCTTGTTCCCTGACCTTAAAGAATTCCTCATTCAACTATGTGCCTTTCTAAAATTGTAGATTGTCTTCTTGGATTTTTCACCTCAAAGGTATTACCAAAACATCTGATCTAACCTGGAGTTATTATAAGGCTTTGTTTCAGCTAATGATGCACACCAAAACCTGTGACTGCATCTTTTGGCATTAAGATTAAAGGAATTTGAGCCAGCCTGGTGCCTGGGACTCAATTGTTTTCCTTAATCATTAACTTGTGCTGTGATCTATGCAGCTCCTTAGGTGAAACTCCTAGGCCCTAGCTGTGTAACATTTCTTTGTATATATTTTTATTCATCAAAACTCTGTATAAACTAACATTATTATTATCAATCAGACAGTACAGCTTAGGAAAGAATCATCTTCATGATAATCCACAGGTAAAAATGCCCAGTAGAATGGGATGTTTCCATGAGATAAACACACTACATTACAGGCAGTGGGGATCCCCACACACCCATTCACACCATACTAGATACCAGAGAAAGATGGCAGCAGCAAACATGTGAAGGCACGGTAGAAGCAAAAGTCATTCTCAGGTCTGTGGTCTCAGAGCCTTGCCTATCAGAGATTCACCCATCAGGGATTCACCTCCTGGTGGGATGACACCCTGAAGTCAACTGCCATCTGCTGCTCCTCTGACATGGCCACCAGCAGAACTGGAAAGGTAAACACCTATATGTTACCTTCCAAGAGTTCCAGGAACTGGCTGTCTGAAGGTTTGTAGAGACAGTGAGAAACACAGATGTTTGTGACATCTCTAACAAAATAATTTCTGTCCTTTAACTCAAAGAGTTGTCTTCAGGGAAAAGCCAGGAAGGGCAGTTGGCAGGTGTCTAATGGTGGGGTGGGGTGGGGTGAGGGGTTCAGTCAGAGCTGGCAGCTGAGGACCAGGAAGTTGGGAGAATGAGACTTGGAGTCCCACAGCCACTCTGTGACATGAGACCTAGGGCCTTTACCCTGAAGGAGCAGGACATGACTCGATGCTTCAGAGGTAAAACACATATAGAAGGATAAAACACATATAGAAGCTTCAGATGGACTCAATGTTGCTGGTTGGAAGCTCTGTGCTGGCCCATTGTTCTGTCCCTGGGGCAGGGTTAGAGGCTAAGGTAGCCAGAACTGCTGCTGGGATCACCATGCCACCCATGCAGGTAAATGTGAGTTAGGGTCTCTCACAAGAGGAGCCACTCCTACAGGGTACCACATTCCACTTGCTGACCACTGTAGGCTTGTAGCCATATCATAATACAAAAATGCTTTCAGTCCAACTTCAGACATCACAGTCTCCAGGGAACTTGTTCTGTGTACTTTTTGGTATGTGGGAACTGGTAGTTAGTTTCAAACTAACTACTAGAACTACAAACCCATTTCTCTCCCCTTTCTGTCCAATATGACAAACATTTACTAAGCGATGGGCTATTTCTGAAAGTTGTTGTTGAAACATTGAAGTAATGAAGAGAAAACTGGTTTAGGTTCTAAATACGTGTCAAAATCTACACTTCACCCCTGTTAATCACGGGAACTTGACAATAAGCCATTCACTCTAATTCTCTCAGCATTTCCATTGTGATTTTACAATGTGGACAGGGTTATTTCTTAGAGAACCCATGAGCAGCAATACGGAAGGTACGCTCAATGGTGCCAATCTTATAACCACATTTAGATGGATCTGATTCTTGTCTGATTTCCCATTTGAGGACCCGGCAGTGCCATTGATGGCTGTCATGGACCAGCAATGTATTTATGAGGTCTGGGGTGAAATAGCAGTGATCTCTTGATGAGTTTATCTAGGCCGTCTTTGTAAATTAAGAATGCTATCAAGGCAAGACTATTGGGCTGCCTTCATTGTCATCACTTTAGTAGAAAGGTGTTAAATTAAGATTATTGGCCCAACGTGGGTTTGGATTTAAGCTGAGCAGGCCTGTGTTGGCTGCTTATCTACNTGGTCCTTCAACACAGTCACATCCGTTTGTGAGAAGAAAGCAAAAACATAAGCTGTGAGAATGTATTGGTTAATTTTCCATCACTATAATTAAATGCATGAGATAATTAATTTATTAAGAGTAAAGTTTCGCTTTGGTTCACCACTCTGGAAATTCCAGTTTGAGATGAGGTGGAACCATTGTTCTAGGCTTCGGATAAGGCCCTTGATGTCAGCCACGGAAGCCTGTGTCAGGACAAAACATTCACATCGGAGGTCAGAGTACAGAGAGAGCTAGAACAGCCTGGATCCCACAGTCCTCGGGATATACTAGTTACGTTCTCCTTGTCATGACCAAAGCCCTAAAAAGAAGCAACTTAAAGAAGAATTTGTTCTGGCTTACAGTTTAAGTTAGAATTTGAGGGGACATATTCCACCACATGACAGTCGGAGCAGGAAACCGGCTAGTCACATAGCCTCTGTATCAGGAAGCAGAGAGTGACTAGGAAGTAGATCTGACTATATAACCTCAAGGTNCCACCCCCTTGACTCACATTCTTTAGTGCAGTGTTGCCAGCTGGGGACCAAGTGTTCTGACCCATGAGCCTAAGGGGGACATTTTACATTTAACCACAGCTGGGGGTATGCCCTCAATGACCTAAAGACTGATTGCAGTTCCCCTCTCCTCAGGACCCACAGCACCTCCCAAGAGTGTACCCTGGGGACCCAGCCTTTGACACACAGAGCCATGCAAACCACAACAGAGAATGCAGGCAGGTTACTTAGTGTTGAGCCACGCATATGTTAGAGTCCAAAGCAAAGCCATGGTNGGTGGAACCAGAAGACTGGATACTAGGAAAGTCTGGTATAGAACTCTACACCNAAAAATGAGAGCCTTCTCTGTCTTCCCCCTTGTACAGGCCTTAGTAGCCAGTGAGGTTCAGTCACTCAGTGGGCACAGAACTTGGACAGTATGACTCTGTGTCCTCTCAGGAAAGTGTTCTTGGTGATGGTGCAGAATCTCCTGGTGCAAAATCTACACGATGTCTTGGCAGATCAAAGAATGCAGTTCCGTTATAAGGTGGTTTTCTTAGAGGGAAATGTTCTGTTGGGTTGATGTACAGCTGTTAAAGGACCTGGGTTTCTGACTTAGACCCATACATTATACATCCCGGTGTGCCCAGGAGACAGTTTGAGAGCCCAAGATCTTGGAGTGGCCCAACCGTGAGAGAAGTGACCTCCTCTTCTGGGCTTCAGGAATGATGTGTGACTCTGAAAAATACCTTATACTCAGACTTCAAGGAAGGCGCAGAGGACATCTTCCGGAAATGATCAATGAAATCTCTGACTTGTAATTAATTTTCTCAGAGCAGCGAGATACTCCACACCGTCTACATTTGTGACTATCAGGGCACTAAAACAGCCTCAGTCTCCTGTAACTGTTTTATGCTCCAACTAAAACTCAGTTTCAAAAATAACACTTTTTTTTTTTGCTCTTTGTAAAGCAATATATTTTGTTTATGGAAACTTTGGAGAGCATAAATAAAATGAAAATAGATTTTAATCTAGTAATAGTTTAAGTTCTAAGTCAGAGATATCTGTAAGTTAACATTTTGACACATCCTAGTTTTTCTCTGAATAACATACTTCATACAAATATTTGGTCACATTGTATATTACTATTTTGAAAATGGATTTCTCCTGATATGGTGTTTGTCATCCTACCTCATCTTTAATGAGTGTATAATAGTTTACTGTCTGATCAAGTCATAATTTATTTGCCCTCATGTTAACACCACAGTTATTCCCAAGTTTTAATAGTAAATACCAGTGTTCCATCAATGTTCATGACATATTTCTTACATCAAGTACATCAACTCCTGTTGTGCTATTTTCTGGACCAAGTGATTTATGTATTTAAAGATTTATTTTTATTTTATGTGTGTGTGTTGCCTGCATGTATGTACACATATGCACCACATGTGTGTTGTGCCCACAGAGGCCAGATGAGGGCGTTGCATCCCTTGTAACTGGAGTTACAAATGGTTGTGAGCCACAGTATGGGTGCTGAGAACCTAACCCAAGACCCCACAGGAGTACTCTTAATCGCTGAGCCATCTCTTCAGCCCCAGATTTTTGTCTTTGAAATTTTGATAGACGCAGCCTCCTTGTTCTTAAGACAGTGTTAGTTCATAGTTTTACCAAAGCGTGTGAGTCTGTATTTATGCTCTTGGCGTCAGTAAACCTGATCACTGCAAAATTAACCTTGGAACTCACTTGTTTGAATGAGTTGGTCAGAACTCACTGGTCACTCTCACTTTCTTTGCTTGAGTCTCCTGTTCATGTCTTTCTTACTCATTTGCAAGAATCCCTTAAGGGCACTGGGCTTTGTGATTCATGTAAAAAATAGTTTTCTATTGTATCATTTGCATTTTATGGAAATTTTTTGACATATTTTTTTNANNTTT
>LZPO01066361.1:24581-43977 GCA_001675575.1 Neotoma lepida | reverse complement strand
AAATAGAGACAGACACCCTTAGTGCCGTGTATAGCTGCCCCTGTGCCAGGAAATTCAGTGACATCCCTAGTGGCACCTAAGCAAGAGCCACATTCTCCCCACACCAGCCCTGCTCCACTGAGAAGAAGAGGCCAATGCCTTCCCACCACCCTCACCCAGCCAATGCGAGGAAGGAAGGCCTGAAGGTTAAGACCCCAAGTATGTTGCGTAAGATCACAATGTGGCTAGTGAATTGATTAAAGGTTAAAGTTCTGAAATAATTCCAAAAAAAATATAATGGGAAGAAAGGAAGGGTTTCCCTGACCCTCCATTGTGTGGGACTCCTTGTCAGTTTCTGTCTGTCCTTCCAGAAGGTCTTCATGAAGTTGGAACACATACTTATATGTGGCTAAGGGGTTAGGTCAGGTTAGGTTGCTTGTATCCTACCAGGACTCTACTCTTTGCAATATTCTACAACTTGATTTTGTTTCAAATTATTACCTGGTCTACCTCATTCTTTTTTTAACTACTTTCTAAACTNCAAAGTATGTATAGCCAGCAAGTTCTTTGGGTGAATATTTACAATTCTTCCTTTATTTACTGTTCCAAAGGTGA
Organism: Neotoma lepida; assembly: GCA_001675575.1. Classification (NCBI taxonomy): domain Eukaryota; kingdom Metazoa; phylum Chordata; class Mammalia; order Rodentia; family Cricetidae; genus Neotoma; species Neotoma lepida. Next base: position 43,383 of record LZPO01066361.1, on the reverse strand, counting down.
GGTCGTAGAGCCCAGTGCAGTGGCACATACCTAGAATCCCAACACTTGGGAAGTTGAGGTTAAAGACGGCACCTTTTGCTGGGCGTCCATGNCAGGCTGCACACAGAGAAGGAGGGAGGAGATTGGAACTGATGTCCAGTGGGAAAATTGNTAGGAACATGGGTTTTACCTAAAGGATCCCCAAAAGCATCTTGGGAATGTTGTGCATCCATGGACACCTGCCTCAGAATCAAGCATCTGTCCCCTACCACTGACTTTGAATTTTGCCCCACGCTTGTGCTGAGAGCCATGTCTGGATGTGTCCAGTCCCATTGCAGTCTCTTGCTCTGATGACTAGAAACGTCTCTCCACGCCCTCACCCTGTGACTGCTTCTTTTCCAGAGTTTCCCACTGTTCTTGTACACCTTGTCATCTAAATAACCGTTAGAGCCTGTTTGTCAGATTCTGTTTCTTCAGAGCTCCAGTTAGAAGTTTGGTTGGGATCCTGGTCACTTCCGTCATGAATCTGGAACTCCACACACAGGTGAAGAAGGTTTGAGGGCAGGATTGTGATCAGATGAAACTGTGAAAGAGATCTCATGAAACTGTGAAAGAGATCTCAGTCCCTTCCCTATTTTACAGGGTCAGTCATTCGTGCAAATTGCGACAGTCATGGGTGTGTGCAGGTAACAGCACAGCTGTGTTTTTCTGCCTCTAGGTAGACTCATCCATCTGATGAATGATGAAGGAGCCATTCCCGTGAGGTGCACCTGCTTCAGTATAGGCTGCCAGGCAGATACAGCCATAGGCCACCTACACGGTTTCTTATGTCTTTAATAACAGGCACCCTTGCAGTCTCTCTAATGAGAACTATGGGGTTCACACCTGAAGCCCCACCAAGAGGTAACCCAGGTCCCTGGAAGTGGCAGAAAGGAGAGGGCCCATGCAGAGGCCCCTAAGTGTGGTCCCTTCCTGGCCATTCAGAAATCCTAGTTAATAAAGAACCTACCAACACACATTTCACACTTGGCCAAAAAAGAACAGTCAAGTCTCTGTCTCAGTCTCACCATCNTGAGCACCGAGCCTGCGAAGCTGTGGCTGCCATTTGGTACTGCTATGCTTGGGGTCTTGGNAANGGGTATATGTCTCGTAGAAGTCCNGNGACTCGGTTCNGTTTGGTTCTACTGTGACTATGTGAGCCCTTAAAAGTGATTTGGTCTCTGGGCCTCAGCTTCCTGTCTGAAATAAAAGGATTTTTTAAAAAGCCAGAGCGGCTTGACTCAGGGCTTCTGTGTCTCCATGGTACGGAGGCGCTTCAGGGAAGTTGTTTTTTTAATTACTGAGATTATAAGAAAAATAATTTTTCTGTGCTTCTTTATGGGAAAAGATCAGGAACCCCAAGATGCTGAAGACATAGTTCGATGGTCTCCCACTGTTTGTGATTATCCCCAGCCTGAAGNATCCTTAGCCATTTTGCCTGGCTCTCGCCCAAGTCTCTGCATTACTTCTCCCCTTGCTTACCTCCCCGCTGCAAGCAGAGCCTGTTCCCTGCAACATGGAGCTGGTGCTTGCCCAGCCTACTCTCTGGGTTCGCAGGGAGGGCTCTGGAGGGTGTCTTTAGGCCAGCACTTTGAACATTTGCACTTAGTGCAAACTCTTAGGAGTTTAAGGGAATTCACAGCTAACCTCTGGCCAAAAAGGAGCTGCTGGGTTAGATGGACAGAGCCAGGCAGTAGAAATGATTGTCATCCGAAGTCATCCCTGATTCAGTCAACAAACATTCGACTTCTTATTAAATTGACCCTCAATGGAATTTGTTTCTCTCATTTCTACTTTTTATCTTTTTTTTAATTTTATGTGAATTAGTGTTTTGCCATGAGTGTCAGGTCTTCTGGAACTGGAGTTACCAACAGTTGTGAGCTGCCATGTGGGTGCTGGGAATTGAACCTGGATCCTCTGGAAGAGCATTCAGTGCTCTTAACCACAGAGCCATCTTTCCAGCCCTCTCATTTCTATTTTTTTNAAAAATGAACAAAAGGATTTTGCAACTTTTAAGAGAATAACATGTCCTGATCTCATTATGGAACATATATTTTCATTGTCAAGCTGCTGGGCCAGTAAAATTCATTGTTGGAATGTCTGTACCTGAATCCGAGAGCAGGCATGAGGAGAAGGTTTCCTTCACTTTCCACAGATGCCCAGTCTCTTATAAAAAGGGTCCCTGTCTCCCTGAACTGGGCTGAGGTCAGCCGAGGACCACTGACCTCCAGCAAGAATTGGGAAAAGAACCAGCTGAAGATTCTTGTACTGGCCGGGCAGGCTTCCAGCTTTCAACCCCCAGCTCTGCTGTCAGTGTCGTTGCTAGGGTCTCATGTAGCCAAGGCTGGCCTCCAAGTCACCCTGTAGTCAAGGATTACCTTGAACTTCTGCTCCTCCTGCATCCACCCTCAGATGTAGTGTGATATCACAGGCAGGTACCACCATGCCTGGTTTTCTGCAATGCCAAAGATTGAATGCAGGGCATTGTGCATGCTGGACAAGCACTCTACCACCTGAGCTACAAGCCCCAGCTCGGCTCTGTGTCTATAGCAGATTCCTTCATTGCTTTCAGCCTTGGTGCCCTCATTTGTTGAATGGAAGTGGTATTGATCAATGAGCTACTCTCAGGATTGAGTGAGTCAGTTCCTGTGCCAACATGTCTCTGGTGATGGCAGCTGTTGTTACAGAAGAGCTGGCCTGTTCCTCAGGATATATAGTCACAGGCAACATTATCAGTTAGGTGGGACAACAAAAGTACCTCACTTTGTCCCTTGGCATTATGTCATTTTGTGACAGCTAAAAGCACACAGTAGCACTGTATTCTATGAACCAGTGAAGAAATGCTTCTGAAGCAAAGAACATACTCACATAAAAGTTCCACTTTTCTAGGCTGGGAAGATGGCTCAGTTGGCAAAGTGCTTGTCTTGCAAGCATGAGAACCTGAGTTCAATCCCAGAGCCCATGCATAAAAGCTGGCACAGTAGTGTATACTTATAATCCTGGTACTGTGGAGGTAGAGACAGGCAGATTCCTATGGCTCAATGGCCGGCCAGCCTCAAAAGAAATTTTAAAGGCGAGTGGCACAGAATGGCTCCCAAGGTTGGACTCTGACTTCTAAAGACACATAGGTATACACACACACACACACACACACACACACACACACCCCATTTTTGTTTCTGTAAAACTACAATTCCTCACCCACCAGTCACACTGCCTCCTAATGGAAGCAGTTAGTAATTGCAAGTCACACTGCAAATGGAGGAGCCAGAAGTCTGAAGTCCATTCAGCTGCTCCAACCCTACCCTACTTTTACTTGGCAGTTTTTATGGTTCATGTTTGAGCCTTCCTTCTATTTTGGCTTCCCCATCATTCTATCTGGGCTGTAAATGTCTGGAGATGCACAGGTGTTTCTGAGATTGACGTTCGACTCCCATCTTTATTCTCTTTCCTCCCCTGGACCACATCTTTTTCCCAGCTACTGTGTCACTTCATCTGAATGTCTGATATTTCCCCTTAGCTGCATAAAGTTCTAACGGGTGCCGCCACCTCTGGCTCAGCCTCATTTCCTCGACTTAGCCTCCTCTCTGGTCACTTAATCTTGCCCCTCTGAACTCCACCTCTGCTTTGTAGCCAGTGCTGGACATGAAGTCTNCCTGAGCCACTTCCCAGCCCTGATAGGGAGGAAAAGAAATGACATATGGGAGCCCTGGCCACTGGGATACATCAGCCACTGTTCCATGCGTACATAAAACTCCACCGTAGNCATTTCCTGGAGGAAGCATTTCCTGGAGGTTTCCGCAGCCCTGGCTAGGGGTTTCTTCCTTGTATTCTCTTGTCCTCTAGACTCTCCCAACTACCTGCTTCTCCAAAAGTAGATGTTGTGACTTACTATGGTAGTGACTGTCAGCCCACAGATCCGTTCACTTTTTCCTNTTTGATGTGAGATTCCACGTCCCAAACAANGGTATCCATCATCATACAGAGGCACTGNGTAATGGATTCAGTTCTNTCATTGAAGGTGAATTACTTCCAACCTGGAAACATCAGTGGTGATACGGCACAGCCTGATCTATGNCCCTCCATCCTTGGCTGCATGTGGAAAGCACAAGGTTTCTTTACTTTCCCCAATCTGTAATTCATTGCCAGGAGAATGNGAGATGTATATTTAAACCCCAGATCTGCCCCAGGATGAATTGGTTTTTCCTGAGGAACATCTGTATCTTGTAAATTGACTCTTATAAACATTTGTGGGATGGGAAAATTCTCTCATCCTTTCNAATTACTGCATTCTTGGTTGATCAATGCCATCTGGTGAAGAAGGCCATGCTGTTCCTCCTTTGGTGGCGACACATCACGTTGAATGCCTGGCTTCCTCTCACTGTCCTCTCTCAGTGCCTAAGCACAGTCTCCTGTGCCAGGGACTGGCTGTGGAGCTGGGCAGGGGTCTCTAAGAAGGAGTGTCTCAGCCCAGTTCCACACCTAGAGTCACCCTCCAGTTCACAGGCATGAGTGCTTCCCACCTGCTTCATAAGCTGAGACCAGATAGGCCACAGAAGCAGGAGGTTCTGAGTCTCAAAAGCCATCCTGTGGGAGGGAGATGCTTGTTGGTTAGACAGTCCTCAGCATTCAGAAGCTAAAACCAGAGAGACATTTAATATGTAGTCCTTTCAACGAAGGTCTGAGCCACTGCTAACTTCCATCCATCCTTGGTTGCATTACAAGTCTGAGAAGGCAAAGGCCAAAAGGGAAAATCGTCCACTCTGAAGACGTAAGTGATGCCCACGGAGTCCAGCAGCCATTACAGAGCTGTAGATGCCCCTGCAGTGGGGGAGGGGGTGGCAGAAAGTATGAGTGTGGCCACTGGCCTGAAGGACAGAGGCTTCTGGTTAGAGATCGGGAAAGGGTAGGAGGGTAGAACTGAGCCCAGAACCCACCTGTGGGGTTTCAGTCCTTCACCACCTGTCATCACAGCCTCTCTGGAAGCTGTGTGAATCCCATTGTCCTTCTGTTGGTCTCCTTGACTCACCCACTGTGCTGGAGGCTGTGGTGTGCTTCTTCTCCGTCTGGTCCATCGTTGGCCTCTCAGGTTTCCACACGTACTTGATCAGCTCCAACCAGACAACAAATGAAGATGTAAGTTCCTGACCATAACACGTGGGTATCTGCATGGTTAGCCTCAGAGGAGGAAGAGGAAGTGAGAGGTCAGGGACCACCTTTTCCCCTACATCCCACTCCAGCTGTGAGGACGGTGGGGACAGAGGATGAAGTGAAAGCCCTATCAGGGTCCTATATGTATGTGTGGGGCATCTCTGCATCCACCTACCTTGTTCCATGATGTCAGTCCCATCCTAAGATGAGCCAAGTGACACCCAGTTCTGACCTTGAGAAGCCTCTTNAAATCCTCTTAAATAATTTTGGAGGCAGCTTGTCACACTTCCCCAACCAAAGACAGACCATGGCAGGCTGACATCTTGGGGTCTAATTTTCATCCTTAATATCTCTGGCTTCTGGAGTAAATTACCCTGNCAAGTCTAGGAACATCTGCCTATTCATAATGCAGGTAGAAGGGGGTGGGGCAGNAAACATAATGTTGGAAGCTCTTTCTTAGCAAGTATAGTTCTTCNCACTTGCTCTTCAAACTGAGATTTGGTCTGTCCATGCATGTTAAATGTTTCAGAACAGATCCAGTTTCCTTAAACAAAAGCTGAGGAAAATAAATGATAAAATAGATAAGAAACTGCTAAAACAGCACATTCGATTTGGTAACTATGAATATTGGAATCTGCAAAACAGACGATTTTAACAAGAGGCTGCATTCTCNGTCTAAATCGACAGTTAAGGAACCCGTGTCAATGTTGTTTCACTTAGCACTCATTTAATCACAGCTTAGGGTTGGGACGGCCAGGGGTACAGCTCAGTGGATAAGAGCATTTGCGCTGCCATCATGAGGACCTGAATTTGATTCCCCAGTCCCCACATGGCCACACATGCCTGTAACCCCAGCATTGGGTGAGGGGTAGGAGGGCAGAGACAAGAGGAACCTGTGAGCTCACAGGCCAGCCCGCCTAACTGAAGTCACAAGTTTCAGGTTCAGTAAGAGACTCTGTCTAAGGCAACAACATCTCTGGAGAGCAGTAGAGGAACACACCAGGCATCTTGTTCTGGCTTCCATATGCAATAGGCACATCACATACCCCTACATACCCCTGTGCATGTACCACATGCCTACACAGCATAACATGCAACAAATAAATAAGACAGGTGCAAGATGTAAATATGAAAAACAGAGTCTCCTCTTGTTTTCATTAGAGGAACTTTTAGTAGCACAGTATAATCTTAAATGAGGATTTTTGTCCCAGAGACTGTCACTCTCTCCCTAATCTAAGCTAGGATATTTCTAAGTTTTGTATAAATGCTTGTTTTCCACAGGAAAAAAAAATGCCTCCATTCCTCCCAGTAAAGACTGTAGTCCTAGCAAGGAAACCAGCATCTAGCATGTGCTAAGCAGGTGTTCTCCCACTGAGCTATATCCCTTATTTGCATCTTTCAAAGGCATCTCTGGGTCCAGTTTGCCCTAAACTTTGGCATTGGTGCTCTAGACATTGTGTTATTGATGCTCCTTTTCTTTCAGATCAAAGGATCTTGGTCCAATAAGAGAGGTAAAGAAAATTATAATCCCTACAGCTATGGAAATATCTTCACAAATTGCTGTGTCGCCCTGTGTGGGCCCATCTCCCCCAGGTAAGAGTCACAGGTCTCAGGAAAGCTGATGTCTTGTCTGTGGTAATGCAGCTCAGAGACAGATGCCTGGCCCCTACCTGCTGGAGCTGTTCACCCACAGACGACCCCCAGTTCCACTCTCTTTTGTGTGTCCCTTATACGCACCCAATGACACAGAAGCCTGGCTTCATTTGGTCATACTTCACTTCTTTTTGGTCTTGAACTGAATTTGTATCCGATTGGAAAGAAATTTCCTATATTTCAGACTAGGAAGACAGAAGCGTGTGACCTCACTCATTACTGACTGACACTGAACTTCTGAGATGACCTGGGACCTGTGATCAGCATAATTAGGGAGCCAGAGCTGTGCATAGGAAGCAACTAGAAACCATATAGGGATAAACGCTAAAGGCTGAGTGAGGTGCAGGCGTGATGTTCACATAGTCCCAAGGGAGATCTAGGGGAAGCAGAGTAGGTGGTGTCATAGGGATAACACTGAAGGTGACTATTACTGGTGGCAGCAAGTGGAACTCTCTCTCTCTCTCTGTGTGTATGTGTGTGTGTGTGTGTGTGTATGTGTGTGTGTTTGTGAATGTGCACGCACATTTACCTCCTACCTGCTTTGAATGTATCAACTTTTGAAATGTTCATTCCATGCCTATGAAGTCGATACCATTGTCTTCCATTTTTAGGGATAAGTAAACTGAGGCACAGAATCTAAATAACATGTCCAAAATTGCACAGCCAGCAAATGCTGGCAAATCAAGCCATCTGACATTGGAACCAGTACATGTGTTCCCAGGTCAGAATTGTACAAGTCCAAAATACAGCCAACATTTGATGATTTGTGAGGGACACCAGAGTAGAATATTTCTTAAGAAACTAATCTTTCCTCTACAAATACCAATTGAGCAAGTATCCATGGCAAGTGTGTCTGAATGAGTTTCTAATTGATTCGTACTTTCTCCGTTTGGTCTCAAATGTGTAAAACAACGACAAACNACCAAGGTGGCTGGATAGCCTCCAAGGCAGTTTCCCTTTGTGTGCAGATCTCACTGATTTGTGCTTGTGGGATGCACACTCCCTGCTGCTGTCAGCCTCAGAAAACCCTCATTAGAGAAGAAGAATTGGAGGGTGAGAAGGGGGGATGGACAGCTCTGACATGTGGCCAAGGCCATTCAACCATAGAGCAAGGCTGCTGTGTTCACATCATGGTGGGACCACTGAATAACTAAAAATGGGTCCTCTCCCAACTTTGGCCCAGAATGTTAGGAGTGCAGTATGTCTCTCTCCTCCTGAACTAGGGGCCTCTGGGGAACCCCATCTACTCNTTTTGTTTGTTTGTTTTGTTTTTCGAGACAGGATTTCTTTGTGCAACAGTCTTGGTTGTCCTAGGACTTGCTTTGTAGACCAGGCTGGCCTCTAACTCAGAGATCCAGGTGTCTCTACCTCCCCAGTGCTGGGATTAAAGGCATGCACCATCACCACCTGGTTCCCCATCTACTCTTTAGGGACTCCTCTTAGGAAACCGATAGACAGGAGCAGGCAAAGCCCAGAGAAAGGGATTGCCTAGAGATGAGGGTCAGACCTTTCTTGTAGGTGCTAGCCCCTCATGAAGAATTCCAGATCCTCCTTGGCTGCCTTCTCAGGGGTTCTTAGGTCAGGAAATACCTTGGAGAGCTATGAATCACTTACCATCTTAGATTGTCTTTCTGTGAGTGTAGTGTTGAGTCCTAGGGTAGGCCATGGAGATGACTTGGAGATGCATAAGAGTAAAGACCCAAACCATTGTTCCCTTACCAGAATACACACTGGAGTCCAGGAAAGGAACTGAAAACCCCCCTCCTTCCATCCACATCTCTTCCTATTCCTGGTCCTGGATTTGCNCGTGGCCCTGCTTGTATATTTACAGATCAAAACTTGACCAAAATGCNCCCCCCCACACAACTGAATTGACTTGGTGTTTGTTCTGGCTGGTTTTATATCAGCTTGACACATATTAGAGAAGACAGAGCCTCAAATTCCTCCATAGGGTCTGGCTGTAGGCAAACCTGCAGGACATTTTCTTAATTAGTGATTGATGGGGGAGGGCCAAGCCCACTGTGGGTGGTGCCATCCCGCCCAAATGATCCTGGTTTCTATAAGAAAGAAGACTGGGCAAGCCAATAAGTAGCAACTTCCCATGGCCTCTGCAGCAGCTCTTGCCTCCAGGTTCCTGCCCTATTTGCGTTCATGTCCTGACTCTCTCTGATGATTAACAGTGACATGAAAGTGTGAACCAATCAAATCCTTCCCTCCACAAGTTTCTTTGGACATGTGTTTCATCACAGGAAATGCAACCCTAGCTAAGACAAGTTGGTACCAGGCCTGTGATAAACCTGGCCATGTTGTTTGGAGGAGGATTGTGAAAGGGCTTTGGAACTTTGTGCAAGAAAGGCCATTGAGTGTTCAATGCTTGATGAGCTCTTCTGTAGGAGCTTGGAAGATAAGAATGTTGAGGACAATGCAGAAGATGGAGGCCTGGCTTCCCCCTGGAGGGGGAAGTTTAAAGACTCAATCAAGGCCATTTATTATTTTGAATTAAGATCCTGTGGTTCTTGTTAGCTGGGAGTAAAGAGTCAGCTGTTATTAACAAGATTCCAGAACTACTGAAAAGAAACCTTTGCTTTGCTGGGATAATCAGTGCCGGCCAACTGGCGCTGAGAAATTAGTGGTGATTAAGAAGAGACCAGCATCGTGATGTGAAATCTTCTGGGAAGTGTTTCCTCAGGGTCAGCACACAGAAGCTGTGTTCCAGAGATGGCCAAGGTTGTACCTTGCACTGGCAGCCAAACATGGTAATCTGAGAGTCACCAGGTGGTACTGGTTTTGAAGGCATGAAGGGGTCATGGAGAACAGCTGAGGCTTGGCACTGTGAGAGGCCAGAAGAAGTTATTGGTGAAGATGCAGCCTCAGTAGCAGTTGAAGGCCCAGAACGGAAGGGGTCATGCAGAGAAGTCGAGTCTTGGCATCATGAAGAGAGCCCAGAAGAAGCTCTTGGTGAAAATGCAGCCCAGTTGCAGCAGAGACCCCAATATTTTGGAGATGCCAATACCATGGGAAGACCACCATGAACAGCAGCAGTGATGGAGTGGAGCCAGCAGGAGCCTAGAGGACAAGCTGTGTGTGCTGCAGAGGGCAGAGCCAGAGAAGTGACCCAAGTCCCTAGTAGAAGCCCAGAAGATCATGAAGTGAATCCCAGACATTGGACATTGAATTATTTACACTGTTGGAGTTTGGTTTTGCTTTGTTCAGATGTGACTGTGCCCTGGTTCTTCCCTCTTGAAGTGAGAGGTATTTAATTTAATTTTGATTTTTACAGGAACCCATCACTGAACGACATTGAGCTTTTAAAAGAGATTTTGGATTTTTAAGGAAATTAGATATTTTAGAGACTGAAGTTTTAATGTGTTTGAATTTGTAAGGAATGTGGGACTTTTAAAGTAGTGTTTTACATTGTGATATTAGTATTAACGTGCCATCTTGGGGATAAGTGAGAAAGGAAAACTCTAATTGAAAAGTGGTGAATTTATGTGTCAAGTTGACAAGAGGTCAGTTGTACTGGCTAATTTTATGTCAACTTGACACAAGCTATAGTCATTAGAGAGGAGGGAGCCCCAGCTGAGAAAATTGCCTCCCTAAGATCTGGCTGTAGGCAAGCCTGTAGACCATTTTCTTAATTAATGATGGATGGGAGAGGGCCTAGCCCATTGTGGGTAGTGCCATCTCTGGGCTGGTGGGCCTGGGTTCTAAAAGCAAGCAGGCTGAGCAAGCCAGGGGGAACAAGCCAATAAGCAGCACCCTCCCTGGCCTCTGCCACAGCTTCTGTCTCCAGGTTCCTCCCCNTTTGTGTTCCTGTCCTGATTTCNTTTGATGATGAACTGTGATGTGGAAGTGTAAGCCGATCAAACCCTTCCCTCCCCAAGTTGCTTTGGTTATGGTTTCATCACAGCAATAGTAAGCCTAAGAAAGTGTTTTGACTGGATTTGGGCCGTAGTCTTTCAGATCCAAGTCCTTCAAAAGGGACACTTCTCAAGAATGGCCCTTCCCCATAGAACTGCTTGAATTGCTTGTTAAAAACGTAAACAGAGATCTGCTGATTGAAGTGTTGACTTGAGCAGGTAGTGAGTCCTGATTTAGACAGCCCCAGTCTAGAAACAGTGTAGGCTGAAAAATGGATGCCCCAACATTACAAAAGAACTTTGGGTGACTGTCCAGGTAGCCAGCTNTCTCTGTCATTCTAGATTTTTACTTAGGTAGTATTATATCCTTCTGGGGTCTTTGATGTAGTTGAAGAGTAGATAGTCATAATTATAGTTTTCCTTAGTTATAATAAAATATAAATTAGATGTGAAACTTTAGACTGACAAATATAGGATAGATAAAATATTTTCTTTAATTTTGCCAAATACAAATAGATATTGTTGCTGTAATTCTTACTAGATAACTGTTTTGTTTTATGTAATTTTACTATATTAAAGTTAAAACCTTCCTTTTAAATAGAAAGAAAAGGGGAAATGATGGAGATATTGTTCTGTATGCTGTGAATATGTGTTGCTCTGATTGATTGATAAATAAAATGCTGATTGGCCAGTAGCCAGGCAGGAAGTATAGGCGGGATAAACAAACAAGGAAAATTCTGGGAAGAGGAAGGCTGAGTCAGGAGACGCCAGCCGCGGAAGGAGCAACATGCCTGTAGACCAGTAAAGCCACAGAATACGTGGCAAAACATAGATTAGTAGAAATGGGCTAAATTTAAGTATAAGAGCTAGTCAGTAATATGCCTGAGCTAATGGCCAAGCAGTTGTAATTAATATAAGTTTTTGAGTTATTAATTTATAAAGTGGCTGTGGGACCACTGGGTGGGCTATACCACGTGGGGCCTGGCGGGACCCAGACAAAACTTTTACCTACAAAACAGTCTGAGGGTCCTTAGAAGGGGAAATAGGGGGGCATGTGTAGGATGAGCAGAGAGAAGCCAGAGGATGCTCTAGATTGGTAACAGGGACTGAAGCTCTATTTGGGACACTTGAGTGGAAAGTCCCTGGTTAGAGGTTAGCTGCAGTTTCTGAGATTGGCAAGCTGGGCTGGGTTTCATTTTACTTGTGGGAACCCAGGATGCTGCCTGGCGTGACCTCTACCCCCTTCCACCCCACCCCATTGAATCAGCTTGACAGGGAAAGGACTGGACTCCTCTCTGTGTGTTAATGGGCACCTCTGGGTTGGCCCCAGGCCAATGAAGGTGATGATGTTCATCTCTGCTCTTCCTCCTGGCCTTTCTTGCCTCTTCTTCCCTCAGCTCTGTGCCCTCACATAGCAGGACCTTCCCATCAGGCCAGCCTCAACAGTGCCATCCACCTCAAGACATGGCTTAGGTTGCCTCTCTCAAGAAGGGGGTAGTCTATGATGAAGGAGTAGTCTAGTCTATGATGAAGGGGGTGGTCTAGTCTGTGATGAAGGGGGTAGTCTAGTCTATGATGAAGGGGGTAGTCTAGCTAGTCAAGAGAAACCAGAACTGATCATGTGCAGGAGGGGGCTAGGGAAAGAGCAAGAGACAGAGGAAATGGGTAGAGTACCTTAGTTAGGGTTTCTATTGCTGTGAAGAGACACCATGACCACAGCAACTCTTTTAAAGGAAAACATTTAATGGGCTGGCTTACAGTTCAGAGGTTTAGTCCATTATCGTCATGGTGTGACACGGCGGTGTGCAGGCAGACATGGTGCTGGAGCTGAGAGTCCTACATCTTGATCAGCAAGCAATAGGAAGTGAACTGAGATACTGGGTGTAACTTGAGCACATATGAGACCTCAAAGCCGACCTCCACAGTGGCACACTTCCTCCAGCAAAGCCATACCTACTGCAACAAAGCCACAGCTCCTAATAGTGCCACTCTCTATGAGCTTATGGGGCAATTACATTCAAACTACCACATAGGGTATGAGGGTACTTGTCTTAGTTGGGGTTTCTATTGCTGTGACAAAACACCATGACCAAAAGCACCTCAGAAAGGAAAGGGTTTGTTTCATCTTACAGCTTGTAGTCATCCAGGGTTCATCCAAGAACCTCCCATTGCAACTTCCATGATACAGGCAGAGCTGTTCTCCAAGTGGTCAGGTATACCTCTTACTACAGACCTGACCTAGCATCATGCATCCTGTTCAGGCCTTGGGGCTCCCTCCAGGGATTCTCTGAAGCAAAATCCCCTGGTACTACCTGTATAATACTTCCTGGGATGCTGTAACAAAGTGTTGTGAGATGGGGGGCTTGAAATAACATACAGTTCTCACAGTTTGAGATCAGAAGTCTGAAATGAAGGCATCAGCAGTTGAGCCATGCTCCCTCTAAGTAGGAAGTGTTTCTCCTTGCTCTGCCCAGCCTCTGGTGGTCTGGAGCTTCTACATTCTAGTCTGTGTATCTGTGTTTTGTGGCCTGTTTCCTATGTCTGTTTCTCCACATGACACTGCCATCTGTCTTCTCTTCTTAAGGACACCAGTCACAGTGGGCCGATACTCTCCTCAATTAGGAATTCATCTTCTCATGGTTACCTTTGCAAAGTAACCAGAGGTTACAAATAGGGTCACATTCACAGGTGCAGGGATTGTCACAAGTCAGCCCATAGTGTTCATCTTCAAACCAATGTCAGTGGACAGAGGAATGGAGAGAATGTGGCTTTGGTGGGGATGGTTTAAAGTAAATACAGAGAGAGCAAAGCAGAGTATGTGCAGGTGTGGTCTGCTCTGGTCTCCCACAATGCACCAGCACAGTGCGAGCACTCCGAATACACTTCTGATTTGGTGTGATAAGATGACATGGCCTTGAAGCTGGAGAGGAACAACTGTGGCATTGGGGGCTAAGAAAGAGGAAGCGGCTAGGGTCTGTAGCAGGTGACACACATTTAGACAGACAAGGGGAGCAACCAGTGCCACAGGCCTCTTTAAAAGTAGAAGTGCCAGGGAAAGATATAGCTCAGTGTTAGAGCACATGACTAGTATACACAGGTTCGAATCTCAGTACCCTAAAGGGAAAAGTGACAGAATTTGGTAACTGGTTTCCTGTGGAGGATGCATGTAGAATATTCTAGGATGCCAAGGTGGGTCCATCACAGAAAGAGCCTGTTCTAATCTCTTTTCCTGTTTCTGTGATAACACACCCTAATAAAACAACTTAATGGAGGAAGGATTCTTTTGGCTCACAAGTCAAGGGTAATTCATGATAGGGAAGTCAGGACCGGAGGAGCTTGATGCAGCTAGTCACATTGTATCCACAGGAAATAGAACAATGAATGTTTATGCTCAGCTAGTCACATTGTATCTACAGGAAATAGAACAATGAATACTTATGCTCAGCTAGTCACATTGTATCCACAGGAAATAAAACAATGAATACTTATGCTCAGCTCACTTTCTTCTTTGTATACAATGCGGGATCCTAGCCTAGGGAATGGTGCCACCCACAGTGGGAGGATATTCCCACCCTAATTAACCTAATCAAGATAATCTCCCATAGACATGCCCACAGGCTCATCTCTCAGGCAATTCTAGATCTCACCAAATTGGCACTTGAAATTATTCATCTTAGAGGGACCCCAGGNCTAGACATTTAAATCATGTTGCTATCATCTTTCAGCTTTTTCTCACCCTCTCCTTCCTGTGTGTGTTCTTCTGCAGCCTAATCGACAGAAGAGGATACATCCAGCCCGACACGCCACAGCCAGCAGCACCATCCAATGGGATCACTATGTATGGGGCCACGCAATCGCAGAGTGACATGGTAGGAACTGCCTACATCAGGGCCACTGTTCCCTGTGAAGCCTTCTCTTCTACTGACATGCTCTCTAACCTAATAACACATGCCTGAAAAAAATGCCTTAGTAGGAGGGACTTCTGGAACATCCATATGACTGACATGCTAGCATAGGGGAAGTGAATGACCGAGTTTGACAGTATTCAGGACGGAACCATGACATCTAATCTGATTAGCTTGTTACTTGAGAGAGACACACACATACTGTACCTTTGCTCCAAAGTATATAGCACATTGAAGGAAGCCCCTGCCACAAAATCAGAGAACAGTTAAAGAACAGAACCNACGTTCCCACCAGGACTGGACCTGCATGATAGTCTCCATTTCCTGTGCTGTCCATTACCCAGTGTGTGATGCTACTCAAATAACGTACCCTGCTTCTTTAAGTGGGCAGTGGGCAGTACCACTACATCTCCATACTTCCACCCTGAATCTCAGATCAGCCTGTGCAATCCTCGGACCCAGCGCTCCATTATTTACAGTGCAAATCAAACTGCCTGCACACCTCTCCAGAGCATGCATGCAGCATGCACACACCACTGTAAAGCAGGAGGTTGAGGGAGGGCAGGAAATGTCTTACCNTGAACATCTGCGGCCATAGCATGTTGACCCTGACCCTCACAGCCTGAGCTTCCTGAGGTAATTGGAATCCAGTGGCCTCTCCATTTGCCTAAAAAATCTCCCAGCTTTTGCAGAGCTGAAGTTCAAGTCCCCACCCACCCTGCTGTTTGCGATTTGTACAGCTGAGTCTCCTACATGGAATTTCCATGTCACACAGGAATTGGCTTGGGGGTAGACCTTGGGAAATCTTGCTGCTAAGCATAGAGAGCTGCAAGATGAAGGTCGGTGGCAGCCTATCTCCAAGACCTGGAGGTAGAAAATTGTCCCATTCCCTGGTCACCCATGGCTCCAGCCCCCTGCAGAAGGATGCTCAAACTCATTGTTTGCTAGCTGTGGTGTCTTGGTTGTGTTGTGTTGCATCACTAGCTAATGGCCTCCTTTGAGAGCAATATGGACATAACACAGTCTTTGGCATTCTTCTCCGTGAGCATCCACACATGNCCACACAAGGAACCCGGAAGGCCTCGTACCATATTTCTCAGAGGAAGCAAGAACAGAGAGAGCAGGATATGTGCTCACAAAATGGATGGTGTTGAATATATTAGGCAACAGATGTCCAAGGCACTTAACAACCTCATTTAATCCTAAACCACCAGTGGAAAATTATCACTCAATTTTTTTAGCTGTAAGGTGAGTGCACCAGAATGTCCACTAGTGTCTATTGATTGTTCCTCTGACTGGCCCACATGCTGATATACATGCATAGTCCCACCCATTCATCCAGCACCTCCCCCAAGGTTCGTGCTGTGTGCTGAGTTTAGACTCCAGGAATAGGAGGTTTATAGTGCTGGGCGCCCCCTATTCAAGATCTTGGCAGTCCGCACAACATGGAAGCAAGTCCATGAAGGCAGCATTAGAAACCTTCATCAGATGGCAGTGCCCTTATGGCCATGCATTAGTCTCATGAATAGCATCCCTAGCACCGACAACCCCAGATTGCTCTGTGCGGTCCTTAGATTTAGAAACTAAACAAAGACCATCTCGGAGGTGCTGTAAGCCACTCTGGACTCTGTAATGGGGCATGGATTGGGTTGCTTTTAAATTGTATTGACCAAACTACCTGAGAGAACAACTCAAGGGAAGAGACATTTATTTGGGCTCATGANTCAGATAGTTGAGTTGACAGTTGCTTGGCCACTGTGCTGTGCTGTGATGTTGGCAGAAGTGTACGGTAGAATATAATAGCGGCAGGAGCATGTGCAGAGCACATTCTTCTCTCCTGGGAGAACAGAAAGCAGAGCTGGGGGTGGGGAGAACAGGTAGGAAGAAGATGCCCTCTTTGGACAAACACCCAAGTGACCTACTTTCTCCTAAGGTTCCAGAACCTCCCTACCACCAGCCATACCCCAGTCAAACCGTAATAACCCGGAACTGTGTGGTCAATCCATCCTTGGTCCTATGCCTTTCAGTCTGTCATAGGAGCTGTAGAGAGGCATCTCTTCCACATGGGGGTGCTGTAGAGTCAGCCAGAGGCAAGCTTTGGGAGTCCAGAGTGCTGACCTGGTGGCAGCCTGTAGATACAAAGGNGATGGAGGGAGGGAGAACTGACTGCAGAGACCAGACCGCCACCACTTACCAGCTAAGTGAGCTTGGCAAGTTCCATAGCCTTTTCCCGACCCCACGTTTTCAGCCATAAAGTGAGAACATTAGTGTTGTCATCTGGTAGGGCTTCTGTGACATAAAGTGGGCTAATGGATAGCATTTAAATCTTGCCTGACCC
Source organism: Neotoma lepida (assembly GCA_001675575.1). Lineage (NCBI taxonomy): Eukaryota > Metazoa > Chordata > Mammalia > Rodentia > Cricetidae > Neotoma > Neotoma lepida. Next base: position 26,458 of record LZPO01066361.1, on the reverse strand, counting down.
AGGGCAAGTACAATGTTAAGTATTTGCTCGTATTATTCCCTCCCTGAAGTTCATGGGTAGCAAGATCCGGAGCAATTGTAATCTTCTGAGCAGCTGGACAAGAGAGGATCAGACTGATGAGTGTAAGAGCTGGGTTCCTACCAGTTAGCCCCCTGACCATTAGCAACTCATACTGCCTCTCTGGTCCTCAGTGTTCCTCTTTTGCAAGATAGGAGCTGGGACTTCCTGTATCTAAAGTCCCTTCCAGCTCTAACCAATTAGGAGTCCGATCTTTGAGCATCACAGTCCCAACACATAGGATGACCCCACCCAGCAGAGGGTGAACCATGACTCTCAGCTCTTCCTCCTCCTACCCAGCATGCCCCACAACTCCCAAACTGAGGATGTCCATTCTTTCTAGAGGATGGAGGCATGCTGACATCTGGTCTATGTGCCACACTCCCCTGAGAATCCCACTGTGTATTTCTCTTCTCATTTGTCTTGTGTTTCTTACATATTTCTGTGGTAAATCCCACTTGGTGATGATATGCAATTATCTTTTTATGTTTCTTGATTCACTTTGCTGGTATTCTGCTGAGGCATGAGAGATGTGGTCTGTAGTTTCCTTTGCCCGTACAGTTCTTTCATTGTTGTATCAGAGTGATTCTGGCCTTCTAGAATGACTTCAGAAATGTATCCTCTAGTCTTTTGCTGAATAAGTTGTGAAAATGGATGTCATCTTTTCTTCGACAATGCAGGAGAACTGACCAGTGAGGCCTCTAGCCTTGAGCTTTCCTTCACAGACAGTTACTTGGCTCTGTGCCTAGGAGTCTGTTCCAAGTTTCTGTTTTGGGCAGTGTCAGTCATGGGTGTCTCTGTGGAGATTTGTGCATCTCACCCATTACTGTGGACCCATAGCTGTCTTACATCAGTACTATTCTATTCTGAAAACAGATGACAGAGGAGATAACAGAGGGCTGAAATCTTAAAACAAATAGAAAATTACAATAATTTGTAAATGTAGAAGGAAAGAGATAAAGACAGAGACTTCAGGGCAGTTAAAAAAGCACATGGTGGAGGGCTGGCCAGATGGTTCAGTGGGTAAAGTTGCTTTCCATCCAAGACTACAAGCCTCATGATCATGTTGGATCCCAGACACACACAAAGTTACAAGGAGAAAACCAAGTCTGCCAAGTTTTCCTCTGACCTCCACACATATGCTGCANTATGCACATACAATAAAAAATAATAATAAACTTAAAATCATTTTAAAAGCACATGGAATAATTCCCTGAGGGACAATAATATTTGTTTTAATCTGTGTGTATATGAGAACATGTGTTTATGTTTATATGTGTTCACATATGTGAGTATGCACATATGCCACAGCACAGATGTAGAAGTCAGAAGACAACCTCAGTNCTTGGTCCCTGACTTCCACCTTGTCTGAGACAGTGTCTCTTATTGTTTACTGTTGTGTATGCCAGGCCAGTGGCCCATGATCTCCTGGTGACTCTCCTGCCTCTGACATCCATCTTACTCCTGAGCATGGATATACACCACCATGTCCAGCTTTATGTGGGTTCTGAGGATCCAAGCGTAGGTCCTCACACTTGGATGGGAAGCGCTTTACCCATGGAGCTGTTTTCCCAGCCCTGATTTTGGTGTTTATTTTATTATTTTATTTTAAAAATACATATAACTCTCCCAGCTGAGAAACTAGCATCTCCAGCCAAGGGACTCCACCAAGGGTCATGGATCTTTTACTGTTTGTTTTGCTCTCTCTCTCCCTTTGAGTAGCATCAGGGCCAAATATACATACCCAGGAGTTCCCTGGAGTTGTCAACATATGGTAAAATTAGCGATGGTATTTTAAGAGTGACAGCACAATTATTTTT